>CM071931.1:18412425-18657452 GCA_016081115.2 Rehmannia glutinosa | reverse complement strand
ATATTTAAGATTCCTTTTTTTTTCTCTTTTCTGGGCTATTAGCATCTTTGTTGTAAGAGTATTTGTTCTAGGATCCAGAAACTTGTTATTCATTTTGTTGAAATTTTGAAATTCTATGGCAGGGGGTGTAGATATAGTCCTTTCTGATAAGCATGAAATTAGTTATAGAAATTTATGTTTTTGAAAGTATATTTATTGTGCTGACTTGGCTGTTGATAGGCACAATACTGGCATCTTCCAAAGCCAGTTAAATGTGTTCATTGAATTTTTATTTTTTTGTCTAATTTCTATGAACATCACGTGTCTCTTTTATGGATATTTGTTCTTCTTGAATTTTAATTGTGGCGGCCTCCTTTGGAGTTTCAAATGTATAAAGTCGAGAATCGTTTTTCTCACGGGATGGAAGGACGGGGAGGCTTGAAATTGACAAAATTCAGGCACAAATACATGTTGGAAGCTAAATCACAAAATTGGAAATTTCTTGAAAAACAAATGAGAATACACCAAGTTCTTAAAAGAACATTGACAGATGAGAATGGTTATAGTATTATTACATCAAGGAAAATTTCTTCTTAAATTAGTAGATGTGTTCTGCGCCCTACACTTTGATGCATATGCTTGTACAGTTGTACTGCTATGTCGCATTGTCAATCTTTATAATTTTCTATTTTTCTTAATAGTGTTTTAGTAACATGGTGTTACTTTGGCGAAGTTGTCTTGTTCTAGTGTAATAGTTGTCTAGTAAAACAGCTATTTATATTCCTGAAAACTTTCCTTTTCATCAAATATTTTCTCTGAAAACCCATATAATTGTCGTTTTTATACTTGAATAGGTCGTTGAAGTCTCCACCTCAAAACTGGCAAGCATGGGCATGCCAAGTGTCACTTTGTGGCAATCGACATATTCAATGGCAAAAGCTTGAAGATATTGTCCCATCCTCCCACAATTGTGATGTAATGTGTTTGTTTATTATTATTTTTATTTATTTTTCGTCCTTTATTCTTTCTATGTTTGTCCAGGGCAGTTGTCGTTGTCAATACAAATAAGGTTTTTGCTGATGTTGTTCTGGAATGTTGTCTCAGGTGCCTCATGTTAATCGTACTGATTACCAGCTGATTGACATCTCTGAAGATGGTTTTGTAAGTTGCTTTCACTACACAATGCTTAAACAACTTTGATCATATTACCTATCCAATATAAATTTAAGACTACTATATATCTGTTAATTTTCAAATTCTTAACCTTTTTGGGCTCAAGCCCATTATCAAGGCGTCATTTAGATATTGAAGTTAAAAGTCATCTTGCTGTCAGTCTAATTAATAGTTAGTTGCCTCACTTTGGTTTTGTTATATTGGCTGCTTTTTGTGTCCTACATCAAACATCATTTCTGATGTTTCATATTACTCAGCTCATACAGGATTAAAGATGTTATTCCAGACATACTTTACATTTTTATTTAAAATATTGTTTCTTTCTTTCAAATTTTGTTACTAAAATTGATTGAGAATAAATCTTTAATTGCAAGGAGAGATAACTTCCTAAACTGCAATAATTATTGCATATCACATACTAACCATTTTGCTAGTAAGAAATCGTTCGGGAACGTATGATTCCTGGCCCTGCTACAGTAGGTGGAAAACCAAGCCAAAGTCTAAAATTGATGTTTTTGTTGCAAAGTGCAACTCGTTGATTCATTTGTTCATGTTTTATAACTTCTCCATTGAATCTGGGGTTTTCAGAACTCTAATCATGCATTCTTATAGAAATCTCCATACGAGAAGCTGAATAGGTGGGGCATATCAAGAAAAGTAGTTATTTGGTGATTTCAAATGTCAACTTTTGCTTCTGATTCTCTATAATTTAATCAGAATCTAAAAGCAAAGGAATGATGCTTTAGATTTGTGATTCTAGTTCTGGTTTCATTTTCAAACATGTAAAAGCACTTCTACAATTTATTCACCAAATACTCTTAATCAGCTTTCAGCTTCTATCTGCAAACTCTACCAACTACTGATTCTCAACTAATTTTCACTTGTACTACAATAAATCACTTTTTTTAAAAGCAGAAGTTTTTGCAAACACTCCCTTAACCTGGATTGCAACTTTCTACTCTCAACATAGAGGCTAGTTGATATCTATTGTCGTGTTGGAAGTCTTGAGCCTGTTGATTTCTGAGTTGTAGGTTTCTCTTCTGACTGAAAACGGCAACACCAAAGATGATCTGAGGCTTCCTACTGACGAAAGTCTTCTTAGCCAGGTTAGTAGATTATATTTACTACTTTCTCCATTTAAAACTCGATTTTTGATGTCCTAAGTGTCGAACTTATGTTTTTCATCGCATACAGATTAAAGATGGGTTCGAGCAAGGAAGGACCTCGTGGTGTCTGTCATGTCTGCAATGGGAGAAGAGCAGATATGTGCCCTTAAAGACATCGGTCCTAAGAATTAAATATGTTGCTTATCATCGCAATATTTATAAATGTTTCTACTACAATGGTCCGTTGTGTGTTTCGTTAAACTTTATCTGGCTTTTTGATGGGTGAAACTGATACAGAACGGTAATGGCGCTGAACGCTCAGCAATAACTCATATATAGACCTATGGTATTTCGTATCGATTTTTGTTGTGTTGTTTATGTTAGAATTTCTTTGTGGACATCTTTAATATGCTCAAGGTGGCATTATTGAGATTGCAATCTGGTTTTTGCCACCATTCTAACCTTCATCAAGATGAGGAGTCAAGATGGTATTCTTTGTTTCATAACTTTAAGGGATAATTACAGAAACTACCCACAATGTTTAGTTTAATTACCAAAAAAAATTCAGTTGTCTTTTAGAATTATAGATACTCCTTGATGTTTGTATTTGTTTTGCAAACACCAATTTTCATCGTGTAATTTGTAAAATTGAAGCATGTGCGAAAGGATATTTTGTAATTTTGAAAGATAAGTGATGATTTTTAATTTTTTGGTAATTATGCTATACCTCAAAGGTAATATTTGTAATTATCCTTGAGTTTAATAGAACGTATTTTCCTTTGATAGCATTTATATATTCTATTTTAAATTTATTGTCTTTTTTTGTTTTCTTTTTCTTTATCAAAACTCAAGATCTAAACATAAAAAAAAAGTCACATAAATCCCGAAAAGTGCCGAACAAGTGAGGATGATATCTCTAGCTATTTTTCTTCAATATCCTTTCTGGTGTTGCTTATATCAAGTTTTTCTTCTTCCAAGTTCTCAGGTGATCATGTCTTTTACATGATTTTTTGCCACATTTTCAGATTTTTGACTGGCCATGTTTTGGAAGTAATTTCTTTTTTACTTTTTGTAGAAAATTATGTTCCAATTTATAGGACACTCTTACTAAAATTTAAGGGTCATGTAAAACTAGTTTGATTTTTTCATAGTGCACCAAGTGTAGTATAAATATTATCTTATAAAGTTTGTTTTAAAGAAAATGTTATCTTATATGGGCGCTATTATAGTACAAATGGGCCAAAACAAAATCCACCTAATCTCTCTCACCAACCCAACTATAGTAGAGGGCAATATTAGGATGTTGGTTTTACCAATTCAAAGCCACAAAAAACTCACCTGGTCAACACCAACCATACCTTATTGCTAGTATTATTTATCATAGGTCTAAAATTAAACTATTTTTTTTTAAAAAAATAGTGTTTTAGTTTTTGTAATAATGAATCAGTTGATTTAATTATTTTTAGTTATATTAATGAATTAGTAACTAAAGAAAGTCAATTTTTAAAGTTTTGTAATATCAAACTTTCTCAAAGAAAATGGCAGAATGAATATAGAGATGCAGTTTTCTGAAGTTATACCCAATGAAATATTCATTTTTCAATAGAGAAAACATGTGATAATAAGATCTTTTAATTGGATAGTAAAATATTTCATGTTTACAAATGTATACATTTATTACAAAACTCCGTCTATAATTACAATGTTAAAAATAATTATATAATATTATTTATTCGACTTTGTGTAAAGAAATTTTATATCGATTTTTCTTTTAAGTATTTATTTATATGACAATTTATTTTAAAGTTTAATCCCCAAGGCCAAGGGCATTTCTGGAAATGTACACATGGACCCGGAGTCAATAGAAGTCAACAGCAACGCATAAAATAAAAGTAAAACCCATACGGAAAATCCAAACCGGAATAAATGTCCGGTTTCATAAAAAAAATTCTGATTCGGACGTTAAAATTATTATTAAATTATCCCTAATGCCACTCCAAAACGGATCTCGCCACTCCACTCACAACCTTCCGCATTATCAAAATGACTAATCTACACCCCGAGTTCTTTCAGCTTACGTCTTAATCATCCGTAAATATCGCTTTTAAGTAAGGGTAGTTCCAGTATTTCAGGTACGCAGCAGAGTGTTCCAAAAGGAGAATCCGCACACAGAAATTATTATGATTACTATTAAAATGGTTCTTTGAAAAAGAAATGAATAGCTTTATTAATTACTTGTCAGTCACAAAAGCACGCACTTACACACTGACTGCGTGTGTAGGAATCCGCCATGGAAGAAGAGAGCAATCGGAACTTCGAAGCTCTTCAGGAAACTGAAAACGAGAATTGCAAGTCACCAGTCGAGGGAGAAGAAGAATTTCGAGATGAAAAGATGGAGAATAATGATGAACAAAGGCGCGTGAGTAGTGATAGTAGGAGTGATTGTGCAGTTGGGAACAGTTCAAGAGGAGAATCAAAAGCTTCTAAATCAAAAACCCTAACCTCCGTACAGCTGTCCGAGGGTGATTTCCCGGCCGATTTTGATGAATCCTCCCACTTTTTGTCCGGTATTTTTACAGCTCCTCCTTTCATGCTCTTTGCGTGTTGTGTGCCTGTTTTTTTTTTTTTTTTTTTCGTGTTTTGTTGTAGTGAACAGAAATCATATGCAATCAATTTTCACACGGCGGATGATTTTTGAATGTGAATATTTGCATGTCTATTGACGGTAAAGAGTCTTGTAAAAATGGTGAATTGATTTTGTTGAATTCTAATTGTCGCAGAGGTTCCAGTGGAATACTCTCTGCAACCACTACAGTCGGCTGAAGAATCGAAGGTTGGGATTTCACTCGTGACACTCTCTGAGTTTTTTTGACGTTGCTTCGATTGTTGTAACTGTCCATAATAATGTAGGAAACACGAAAATAGGCTACCTTTTTTATTTGCTGTCTTTATCTTATGGTTTTTATTGCTGTTATGAAATTATTGTTTTTGTTTCTTATCTAAGCCTGTATGGAACTTGAGTTGGAATTAAGAAAATACTGAAAGTGTCTAGACTTTTAGTAGCATTTAATTTTTATAATTTGGTCAAATAGGATTTCTGGTTTTGCATGTTTAAGTGAGTCTGCCTATGCACTCTTAATTAGGGAAATTTACCCAAGTTTTATAAAGCTTAAGTTGAAGCAAAATAGAATTCCTTTTAGTATCACAAGGATTTTAAACTGTACAATAAAAACTTCGAAAGCCAGGCTGGGGCACCATTTCCCTATCCTGGTATTGGTTTTCCTGACTTTGACTCACGGCAGGAAGATGTACTGGATGATGCAATTTTGATTATTGGTTAGTTCCCAGAGCAGGTTTTCTTTAGTTGGAAATCAATATGAGATAATACAACCAGTTGATTTGCACATTATACAGATTGATGGTATCCACCTTTTAACTCTATGCTTTTTATATATATTTATATTTGCTGCCGAATTGCCTTAAGAGTTCTCACACACTACAGTATAGTTGCCTTGAAATTTATGTAAACCCATCTGTCCGGCTTTTGCTGCAATAAGTAGTACCAGTAAATTTTTTCCTTTGAGAATTAAGTTATGACTATTCATATTCAAGTCAAATTACTATCCGTTTGAGTAAAAATTTAATTGCAGAAATGGCTATTCATTTAGTCAGATCTTTTGATACTGAAGTGAATCAATAAATCATCTGTATACTCTTTGCATATTTTTTTCACAGCACTTGCTTTCGCAGCAGCCGACTTCGCTAAAACTGATCATTGTTCACATCTTTGAAATTTTTTGTTGATTGTTGGTCATACTCTAGGCTGATGATAGTGCTCAAACTTTTGTGCGTGTTCAATTTTAATTTATACATTTTTGAAGTAACAGCACTATAGTGTATCTCGGATAATATCACTTCAACTTGACATTTTTTATTTCATCTTGTTTTATTATTACCACAGGATCAAGTAAGAGCAGAGCACGACAAATCATTGAAAGTTATTACTGGTGCATCTACAGAGGTTCAGATACAGGTACCTGTTGGTCCCTCCAAGTTGGAGGTGTCACCAACATCTGTTACAAAGTCTATTTCCTCCATCCCAAATCCATCCCCAGCAAAACAAAAATTGCATCCAGTAGAGAATGAGAACAAGGTACGCCTTACAGAACAGGACAAGCAGAATTCTCCAGACCCAAAACCTTTATCTGTTGGGCCTATGCTGAAAACTCCTGATGGGTACAATTGGCGAAAGTATGGTCAAAAGCAAGTGAAGAGTCCAGAAGGTTCTCGGAGCTATTACAGATGCACATTCTCCGACTGTTATGCCAAGAAAATTGAGTGCTCTGATCGTTCTAACCGTCTCATAGAAACAGTTTATAGAAGTCACCACAATCATGATCCTCCCCAGAAAGTAAATTGCACTAGAGAAAATAAACCCGCGCTACCAATTGTGCCAGTAAATGGGAGTAATGATGCAACTCATCCAGCGAGATGTATTAACGATCAAGTACAAGCTAATCCGTCGAAACAACCTTTACTAGAAAATGAGGAGATACCTGAGACAAAAAAGCAGGAGTCAAGTGATTCTGATGAGACCACAGAAATTAATATGGAGGAGTATGTTGATGGACCTGAATGTAAAAAAAGGCATGTTGCTAATTATGTTGATGGTCAACCATTTTCATATTATGATATTTCCATATTGGGAGTCATTACCAGATAATTCTAATACTTTTTCATCCTAAAATTTACCAGGCAAAAGAGAAATTCCATAGGTGAACTGGGGTCCAATTCTAAACCTGGAAAGAAACCTAAATATGTTGTTCATGCAGCTGGTGATGTGGGAATATCCGGAGATGGCTACAGATGGCGCAAGTATGGACAGAAAATGGTGAAGGGTAATCCTCATCCAAGGTATACTCCTAGTTTTCAGTGTTACACGACATGACTGACTCTTGAGTTGGCTTAAATTTATTAAATTCATTGATCTGACTGTGCTTTTTTAGGAGCCACCAAAAACCTGAATGTTATATTCATCATATAGTTGTGGCCTCGACATCTTCCCTTTGGCACGACCTGGTCCATCAGTAATTCCAAATAGTTTTTTCACTATTCATTTTTAGCAGTCTATATCTATTTGTGGTTCTCTCAAGATGACTTCATATTATGAGATTTTGGTACCTTAATTAAGGTCCATGTTCAAATCAGGAAGGATTATGAACTGATGTGCACTACTGGTTGCAATTATTACTAATTACATCACCCAAGCCCCCAAAAAAATGGAATGTAACAAGAGAAGGGAAAAAAGAAGTACTTTGCTTGCACATATCCAGAAATATGTGCTTTTATTTCTCTTTCAATGTCAATTTTTTGATGCACGCCCTAGAATTTCTACTATAAAATAAACAAGCATGCATTTAATTTTTAACAATGAAAAAGAACACATCCTGTTTAAAAATAAAGCAAACTAATCCAATAGTAGCGGAAGCAATGTAATTCATGGTAAAATATTTAAACCATCGTCTAAACCAATCAATTATTAATGACCTTGAAAAAAACTAATAACTTAAACAACTTAAAAGAAACCAAATAGTTCAACATTTTTTTTCCTATCGAAATATTCTAAAAATAATTAATGTTGCCATCCAATATCCACCGCCGTCTCCTTCACCTGAAAAGATGGATTATAATTGGTGTGAGCTCTTCCGAATGCTTGTATTCTAATGTATTTAGACTGCTATGATTTTAGTTATCAATTGTTGAGCAACTAGGAAATCTTAAAGTTGTTTTAAGGTGCTATAGAATTCAAGTTATGAAACTGCTTGATCACTGTACATAGAACGATAGGGCCTGTTTGTTTATGTTTCCATGGTCCATTTCCGCTTTGAGTTGGAAATAGAATTTTGAGAATTTATTGGTTTTCGTGTGGAAATTGGGATTGTGTTTGGATGAATGAATTGAAATGTGTTTTATGTAGGGTTGAAAATGAGATTGTGTTTGGTTTGAGTAGTTTTGAAATATTATTTTATGTATATAATAATTGAAAAGTTGGTAGTGGTGGGGTCCACTTCAATATTTTAATTTGAATATATAATATTATATTTGTAAGATTATAGTTGGTGGGTCCCATTAGATAGTTATAATTTAAAAATAGTAATATTTTGAGTAGATAAAGTTGATAATGGTGGGTCCCACATATATAATTGGGTTAAAATATGAGAATAGTGATTGATAAGTAATGATGAGTGATGTAGGGTAGTGTATATGTTTGAGAATAGAAATTATAGGTTTGAGATGTTATTTTATGTGAAAAATAGAAAATGAAAATGATGATTTCCATTGGAAATTTTATGAACAAACATGATTCCACTTTTATGTATAGTTGGAAACTGGAAAGAGGCCATTGGAAACATAAACAAATAAGGCCTAAATTTTCTATTGGTTTTTATAGTCCGGATGCCTGGTAAAAACATGTACAAACTAATCACCCTAAACAAAGAACGAAAAATTTCAAATTGACAGAGTAAGATTATTGTTGCTGAACTGGAGGAAGCATATATTGTAAAGTTAGGACCTCATCGTAGACATGATGACTGCTTGATCAATGGAACTGAAGTGGTGGTTGTCATGTCCAGCGACACCAACGGAAGACCCTGGAGAGTGGAGCCACTGCACGGACTAGTTGTGCACTATCCTTTTCTATTAAAACATGTGTGTGCTTTTTCCCTGTTTTTTCCTGATTTCTTATATGCTCTTACTCATTTGAGGAGTATGAAATCCAACTGCCATTACACCCTAGTATATTAGGAATTCTTTTTTTATAAGATCATGTTCAGTGATTTTTTCTTATATTGAGGAGGGGTCACTGCTGGAGGATTATGAAACATTTGAGATTCTACCCAATGCTGGAGAGTTTATATCTCATGGAGCTTGCACTTTAGGATACATAAGTCATTACACGTTAGTTCAATTATATGTATCTGATAACTGTTCCATTTTCATGGAAAATTAGGATAGTTTTCGTAGCGATGGCCTATTCTAACACATTTTCGGATGCCAGAAGAAGCTGTAATTTTCTTGAAAGTAACATCCTCTAAAATTTACAGCTTTCTAAAGAGAAGCTCAACTTTTTAACCGTTGCTAATTTTTATATAAGATCAATTCACTGACACATGTGATTGATCATTTCATGTGCATAGTATAAATATTTACGATTTGTGAATTATTTCTCATTTCAAAATAGTGTCAGCTGAATTTTGAACCTGCAACCTCATTGAAAGAACACGGTGTCCATCAGTGTGCTAACGTTAGTAATATGTTTCCCTATATCTATACATGGTTTCTAGACATATGTACTTTTGTGCTGTCACTATGTGCTACTAATTAACTAATGAAATTTACCAGTAGGTAAAATGAAATGGTGTGAGATGCAATTAACGATCAGCTGCATCTTATTATCACATCCATACTGATTTCGTATACATTTCCTCTTCTTAGACTTATTAGTAAAGAGGTGGCCATATTTTTATACAGTACTTGATTTTCAACCTATAGATCTTGGCGAATTAAATTGCAGAATGTTGAACTTCTATTGATTTTTGACCTTCGCGTCTCTGAGGAAAAAAAAGATTACTCTTGCTTTCGGAGTGTTGATTCCGTGGAATTCATTTCATGTTAAAATCGAAACTGGTGGAGAAGAAACTGTACTGAAACTGTTTATCAAAAATGTTGCTGTGAAGTCACATGCATGCACAACTAATTCACAACAGATGATTTGTTGTAACAAGTGAATTTTCCAGATCCACTATGTTGTTCTCACTTCAACAACAATAAACATACAAGACTGCTATTATGGCAATGTGTTAATATTTAATTAATTGATGGCCCTTCAACTCTCGGCCATTATAACCTGGAGAGTTTTTTGCAAACAAAAGTGGACCATAACTCTGTGAAGAACTTCTCAACTTTTGGGCAGATTTTCTCTTTTCTCCTTACCCAGAATTCTTAAATCTATTTATGCAGAAGTAGGGGTGACAATCCTTGACCCGACACGAACCCTACTTGAAGTTACTGAGAGAAACACGAATCCGACCGAACACGACTAACACGAATCTGACACAAAGTTACCAATTTGTCTAAAACGTAGTTGTTTTATCTTTTACTTGATTTTCGATGTATTTTGAGCATAACCCGAAACCAAACACGAACCCGATCCAATGACCCAAATTGACACTCCTATGCATAAGTAATCAATCTAATGTGTCCAGATTACCGTGTGTACGAATTTTCAGGAACTACTACAGATGCACATCAGCTGGATGTCCCGTTCAAAGCACATTGAGAGGGCCGTTGATAACGTGAGTGCTGTAGTAATAACGCACAAGGGAGTACATGATCACGACATACCTGTACCAAGGAAACGCTCATTCCCCAAAGAGCGCTATTGCGGACGATTTGCAAAATAGAACAAAACAATCGCGTAAGAGTCAAACACAATGGTCGGTGGACAAAGAAGGCGAATTGACGGGTGAGCCCCTGAATAACGTGGTTGGTGAAAAAGCATCTGAATCGGCAAGAACGCTTTTGAGCATTGGGTTTGAAATCAAGCCTTGCTGAAATGCAGGGTTTGGCATTTCTGGAAGAGCTAAAGTAATGGTGCTCATTCCTTAAATCGATTTTTATCTTCTAATAACTTACTTGAAACTCTTTTACTCTTTTTTTTTTTATTTGTATGGTTTAATTGTTGTAGTTCTAGGTTAGTTTTCAGCTAGTGTGGTGATTATACATGCAAAACTGAGTAATAAAGAATAGGTTGATTGTATCCAGTAGCGTGTAATATTGTTGGCAGTCATTTATGTAAATTATTCTGGATTAATGAATCAAAGCCTTCATTGAGCTTTAACATTTCTGGATTTTCTTGGATTCCTCGTGTCGATACATGCGTATCAGGAGAACAGAGAACGAGTCGTGGTCTATATTATGAGCCTTGTGTTTTTTGCTAGGAAATTTAATTTTCTTGTTAGGAGTAGCAATTGCTGTGTTTTCTATATTTAAGTAGCGTGCGATTATCAGGTTATTCTATGGTGGATTTGAAAGATGCATTCATTATAATGCATACATGTTAATCTGATGCAGCCGACCTTATAACTTTATTTGCTGCATCTAGCATGATAATATTCTGGGGCTAGGTCAGAATAATATAGAAGACTGACCTTTTGTTGTGCTTGTTTGGATGATCTACAGTTACTATGGATTATGAAATCTCTTTGTGGATCCTTGAAGCAATTTGTTGTTCTTTAGGGATAATTACAAAAACACCCGTGAGGTTTGGGCTAATTACAAAAAAAAAGACCAAGAGATGTTTCAAAATTACAAAAAAACCCTTCAGGTTTGATTCGGTCATAAATTTAAAGGGCTAATTGTAATATTTTTATAAATATTAGGGATTTTCTTGAAATATTTTTTCCCTACCTCTATATCTTATAAGAAGCCTTCTCTCAGAGGAAAATGTCAGTTCGAATCAACCTCAAAGGGTTTTTTGCGATTTTCAAAATCCTCTGGTTGTTTTTGTAATTAGCCTGAATCTCAGGGGCGCTTTTTTCGGTAATTATCCCTTGTTCTTTATATACAATTTGTTGAAACCTTTTTTGGAATACGTGATTCGGTAATCCGTATAATGTTAGTTTTTGTAGCCATTTCTTGCGAAATGTTGAATCAAAACAGGATTTAGTTTTTATTTTTCTGAATGCGTGGAGTCAAACTCATACTCTACTCAACAAAAATATAAAACCAAACTTTGATACTACAATTCAAGTAATTCCATGAGATGGTTTCATCTCTCCAAAAAAATTTCCATTAAAAATTCGGTCCTGACATTGCAGAGTCTCAAATTCAGACTTCTTCACTGAAGAGTAATACCCGTGACCATAGGGCTAACCCCAATGGTTTTCATCTCTCCATTTTTAACTTACAAGGGAGTACATCATAAATATAATAAGCTAATTATTAGGGCGGAAATCTAATATACATGTAGTCTAAAATCACAAGTGGATAACTCTATCTTCTTCCTTTTCTAATTTGAATTGCACAACAAATGATTAGAGGATGATGCGTTATATTGGCCTCCTTTTATTTTAACTTAATGTCGGATGGCCTGACCATAAGAGAAACTATTCAAATAATAGTGAACTAGTTTTAAAATGACAGCCTATATTAATTAATATTATAACAAAAGAATATAAATTATGGATTATAATGCGAATTCGAACCAGTGTTTTCAAACTAATTTGTTTAGTAATGGGAGGAGGACGGAGCTAGATATTTAATTTTGGGAGAAGGCTAATTAATGTTGGGGGCTAAATTAAAAAAAAAAGTATTTAGATCAGTGTTCTAAAAAGCGCTAGGCGCTAGTCGGACGGTAGATTGGGACCTAGCGCCTGGACGGTGACTAATCGGGGCTAGGCGGAATCTGGGCGGGGCTTAATCGGAATAATAAAATAGGTGGACAAGGGAGTCTAGCGTCTAGGCGGGGACTAATCGGGCTTAAGCGGGGTGTTTTAAAACAGTGATTTAGATACTGAAAATTATCATTTAAAAATAAAATATATATGGAGTAATTGAGTTTTTGAAAAGTTTGGGAGGCTGAAGCTCCCACATTGCTCCACAAGAGGATGCCCCTGAATGGGAGTTTTTTAGGGAAAGTATTAGTAGCGGTGTTCATTTTTCGAATCAATTCAAAATTTGATTCGATTCAAATCCGAATCTCAATTTCGAATTAGGATATTTGAATTTCAAGTCAACTCGAATTTTGAATATGAATATTTGAATCAAGTAACGAATTTGGGAATTTTTTTCGAATTCTCTTCAATAATTGTAATTCGAGGTGAAATTCGAGTAAATTCGATTCGAATATCGAATCATATTTGTATTTCAATTCGAATTCGTGTACTGATTTGAACTCGATTATAATCCAAATTTAATTTATATATAATATATTATAAATATTATACTTATATAAATTGCATATGCAAATAGAAATAATATAATTAGTTGATGTATAAACAATATTTAATTTTACATTGCTATTATAATAAAATTATTGCAGTAGGATTTATAGCATTGGTCATAACTAGTTTCACAATTCAATCTCATTTCAAAGTTTCAGTATTTTTGTTTAGTTTTTGAAATGTGTTTAAACTTAAAAGAATATTATATTTTTATTTCAAAAAAAATGCTTTTAATTTTAAGAGATTTCAGCTTTAAAAATATTTTGTCTTTGATTTTTATAATATTTTTAAAGTAACAATATAGTTTTAATAATTTATATGGTTTGCTTATATTTTTGTTCCATTACAGAATTATTTTGTTAAAATAAAATTTAAATTTTGCTTGAAATTATGGTTTTTGGATCTAAAAAACATGGGTCCGAATCCCAATCGTGTCCGGTTTATTGACAAATTTTAATTTTTTGATCGACTAATTTGATTCGAAAATCGACAAATCCAAATAAATTCAATTCGAAATTAATCGAATTAGGATCGTATTTCGAATTGAGGTTTTAAAAATTTCAATCGATTAATTTGATTCGAGGAAATCGAAGAATTCGGAATTCGATTCGATTAACATTAGGTGAAATAACTTGTTGATGATATATTGAAAATTGCATTGAAAAATATTAATTTGTTTTGGCATAAGGTTTTTTCATTTTGGGGTAAGGGTATTATAGTAGGTTGAAGCATAGGTTATTTTAGTGTTAGAAATTTACTTTTTACTTGTTTACAACTTCTCAAACTAATTTCTCAATATTGTTACTTCTCAAATAATTATTAAACTTCTTAGAATACCCTAAAGTTACCAACTAATTAATTGTTCTAGAAAATTGGATGTGTTATCTAATATTGTGAGAAATGGTATTCTTTTCATAAAATTACATATATACTTAACAAATAAAAAATTGCGTATATACTTAACAGATATAATCTATATGTAGTGGATAATCAATATAATTAATACAATATAAACACGTAATAGAAATACAGGGGGGATGAACGTGAGTTTAGTATGACTGGCTTATTCGATGCCATCTATTTAAGTACGATTCAAATGGGATTTATAAAATGTTGATTAATATATACTAAATGATTGTCATAATAAAAGTCCATCCAAACTTACAAACCCCCCCAAAAAAATTGAAAAGTGATCACCAATTTTCCAAATGACAAGTTGATAAAAATGATTTAATCTTTACGAATTTAAAGTAAGTCATGAAAAATTTGAAAGAAGTTATTTCAATTTTTTGTTGAACTTAACAAATTTGAAAAGTTATTATCCTAATATAATCGAATTTAAATAAGAGATGATTGTTGAATCCTTAGTTTAGATTTAGGAAATAAATTGACAACAAATGTCACTTTCGTTAGTTGTTGGACTATCCAAAACAGAAAAAGAGATAAAAATTAACTTTCTTTTTGACATTATAAAAATTAACTTTCTACTTTACCATAATTGAGTACTATGACAGAACTTTTTCTTGAGAAAACTAATAAAGAGTATCTAAATATCATATACATCTGATTGAAACAGAAAATACACACACACACACACAAAAAGGAGTGAAAGAACATGCTGTTTATCGCAGAATTAATAAGAAAAGAGTAGGCCAGCCACTCAGGAATAATAAGATATCATGTCGTCACAAGATCTTTTTTTATTTATCATGTCCTTTTAATTATTTCTGAAATAACAAAATCTTCTAAATTTTCAGTTTTCGCTTTGTTCCAAAATTTTATTTTTAGTTTGATTATGGAAAATTAGCTGAAAAGTATTTCGAATTTTAGCTGGGAAAAATATAGTTCTAAATATTCATTAATTACCTTCAAAAAAGTAGTAAGATGAGAACTAATGTGCCACATTGATTTAATTGAGATGATGTTATTGAAAAGAAATATATTTAAAAAGTACATTATTCTAAAAGATTCCTAAAAATAAAAATAAAAGTTATTAAATTCCGGATAGATAATATATAAATAAATTTGCATGTCAATAAAATACTAAACTATGCTTTCAATGTCATATATTGCTAGTTTCATGCTGTTGTCTTTATTGCGACCTTTCACGTTCTTTTAATGAAAGCGAAAAGGCATAGGAGACACAAGGATATAGTCAAAGAAATTTAAATTGGGGATAATATTGATTTAAAAATAGATTTTTTTAATCTTTTTTTTTGGGGGAATAAAATTTAAAATTACAATATGAAGTTAATGTATATATAACCCTAGCTGTAGTGTTGTACTCCATTTTGGATTAATGGATTTAAATTTGAGGGGAGGATTGTAGAAATGATTTCAAATGAGTGCAAATGATATTGATTTGAAATTCATAATGACTTGCAAAATAACTCAAATTAGGAGCTAATGATTTGAAATCCATTGTAAAATAATATCACTGAAACAACCTCGGTGAGTTTATCATTGTAGATTTGAGATCCACAGCTCCAAAATCCCTCAATTCAAATGGACCTTAAAAGAAATTGTCACTTCTATATTTTGAAATAACAAAAATAAAATTTTATTTTAAAAACTATAATTTTTTATGCCTCATGGCACTAACTTTTTAACACAATAATATAAATTAACACAAAACTTTCATTAATGAACAACTTTCATCTAAGACTTCATGCCCAATTGTTAGATAGTTTTCTTTTTTTTTTTTTTTTTTTTTTTTTGGAATTGGGCGTCGAAACTTATGAACTCATTAGTTAAAATGCACGAGGTCCATAAATTAACAAAATTAATGGACTACAATACTTGTATTTTCCTGGAGCACAATAAGTAAAGTCAGACTCCTGAAGCTCAAATGATCTATGCATCATATTTCATTATATTACACTCTTAGGTATAAATATTGCAATCCCGACTATGTAAAATTACTTTTGATTATTACTTTCAAATTCATTATCTCTAGTAGAGATGTTTGAAGATTTTCTAAATGGCGAAAAATAGTAATCATATTTCAACTAAGAAATTGTATTATTCAACTCAAGCAACATGACATCTGGGTGTGTCAGTTATATAGACATGCGGGAAGAAAAATGCAACAGAGAAAACATGTTAAACAAACAAAACAAAACCAACTAACTAAAAGTGAAGCACGACTAACAACAACATACTGAGGCCCAACTATAAATGGGAAGCCCAATAGAAAATAGGCCCAAAACCAATAATACCAACAGCCCCCCCTCAAGATGGGCTTAGGTGAAAGTCAGATAAGCCCAGCTTGGACACCAACGGTTGAAACACAACCTCCCCCAACATCTTTGTGAAGAGATCTCGCAATCGAAGAAATTTTCTTTGGAACCACAAAACCCAAATTGATTGCGTACCACATGACAATCAATATCAAGATGTTTGGTGCGTTAAACACCTGCCGGGTTGGCCATAATGTGAAGAGCCGCTTGATTATCACACCACAAGGGAATAGGCAATGGAATAGGAACATGAAAATCAGCAGCAAGGTAAAATAACCATTGAAGCTCATAGGCGGTTGTCCCCAAAGCGCGATACTCAGCCTCAACCGTGCTGCGAGAGACCGTGGATTACTTCTTGGTTTTCCAAGAGATGAGGGAGACACCATGAAACACACAGAAATCTGTCAGTAACTTCCTAGTATCACTACAGGAGCCCCAATCAGCATCACAATAATCCTCAAGAGTGAGTGTGCTGCTGGTGGGATAAAATAGCCCAAGAGAATGGCACCCTTTGAGGTAGCGAAGGAGATGCACAACAGCATCCCAATGGAAGGAATGATGGTCATTAACAAATTGGTTGAGCTGTTGCACATCACACGTAATATCAGCCCGGGTGAGATTGAGATACAACAGTCTTCCAGCCGTCCTCTTGTACTGCTCAGCATCAGCCAGAGGTGTCCCTACTTTCCCAGCCAACTTAAGTCCCTGTGGGAATGGTAGAGAAGCAGGCTTGCAATGCATGATGCCTGTGTCCTTGAGTAAATCAAGGATATACTTCCTTTGATCCAAATAGGTGCCATTGGTTGTCCATGCAATTTCCATGCCAAGGAAATATTTGGCAGCCCCAAGATCCTTGATGGTAAAAAGCGTATCTAGATGAGTCTTGAGAGCATCAATATAAGGAGAATGGGAGCTAGTAATCAAAACATCATCAACATAGATAAGAAGGGCAAGAAAGAAAGTAGAAGTGTTGCGGATGAAGAGGCAGTGGTCATGTGGAGATTGCGTAAGGCCAAAACTGAGAAGTTTAGTACATAGTTCGGAGTTCCATTGGCGGGATGCTTGCTTCAAGCCATAAAGGCTATGCCTCAAATGGCAAACTTACCCTGGTAGGGCCTTACTATAACCAAAAAGCAGGAGGCCGTATAGATATCTTCATCTAATACCCGTGCAAGAAAGTATTATTAATTTCCAACTGTTCCAAACTCCAACGTTTAACTGTGGCCAAAGCAATAAAGGAACGTACAGTAACAAGCTTGGAAACAAGTGAAAAAACATCAACATAATCAATCCTATAAACTTGGTGATAACCCTTTGCCACCAACCAAGCCTTATACCTCTCAGTACTTCCAGCAGGTTTCATTTTGACCTTAAAAACCCATTTATTGCCAATAACTTTCTTGCCTGCAGGTAGGGAGGTAAGATCCCAAGTATGATTCAACTCCAAGGCTGCAATCTCTTTATTCATTGCCTCTACCCAATGTGGATTCTTACAGGCCTCAGTATAAGAAGTAGGTTCCTGAATGTCAGTAACATTGACAAGGAAAGAAGGATATGTGCTAGAAAGAAAAGGGGAAACTGTATAAAGAAAGGTAGGATAGGGATAAGAGTTACCTGTAGCACCATTGGGCTGAGGAAATGCAGTGGGAGAGGGAAAAACAACATTGCAATTATCAAGGACATAGTCCTGCAGCCATACTGGAGGTTTATGGGTCCGAGTACTCCTTCTCAGAGGCAAAATGGGGTTTTCAGGTATAATAGGAGCAGGAATAGGGTTATGTGAGGGAGTATGTGCTGGAGCAGAAGGGAAAAGAGGCAAGGGTGTAGGAGAAGAAGGAATAGGATCAGAGGTAGAGTGGAAAGGAAATTCATTCTCAACAAAAACCACATCCTGGAAATCTGAAACTTGTTGGTGTCCAAATTAAACAGTCTATAGCCTTTTTGTCCCATCACATATCCAACAAATACACACATGTGAGACCTTGTATCAAACTTACGCTTTTGAGGACTGGTATTGGTGGCATAGGCAAGACATCTAAAAGGTTTCAATCTTTCATAATTAGGTTTGTGACCAAACAAGAGCTCATAGGGGGTTTTCCACCCAAGAACAACACTAGGAAGCCTATTCACAATGTGTGTGGCAGTAAGAAGGGAATGAGGCCAAAATTTAGGTGGTGCTCCAGACTGAAACATAAGTGCCTGGCGATATTGAGGAGTGTTCTATGCTTCCTTTCAACAATCCCATTCTGCTGGGGGGTATAGGGACAAGTTCTGTGGTGTATAATGCCCAGGGAATGAAAAAGAGCCTGACAAGTATGATTAACAAACTCCCCTCCATTGTCACTCCTAACAACCTTGACAGAATAATGAAATTGAGTAGTAATCATCTTGAAAAAGTCAGACAGCAAGGAGGACACCTTGTGCCATAAAATACACCCAAGTCACTCGACTAAAATCATCCACCTAAGTTAACATGAAATTGGCCACAACATCAGGATCACATTTATAAGGTTCCCAAACATCAACATGCACCAAGTCAAATAAACCAACACTCTTTGAATTACTATCAGGAAAAGGTAAATGATGTTGTTTAGATCTATGGCAAACTTCACAATTGTCAAAGAAATGAGCAACATTATCACTACAAAAAGGCTTCAAGAACTCAATGTGTTCAAGCACTGCACTAGAAGCATGCCCAAGCTTCTTATGCCATTCAACAAGAGCATTATTACAAGGAAAAAAGTTGTAAAGAGGGAATACAAACAAAAGAAAATTCAGTAAGGTGATTTTTAGAAGAATTTGGATCTAAAATATAGAGTTTGCCTGTTGTCCTTCACACTGCAATGACCTCCTCAGTCCTCAGGTCCTGAAAAAGGCAAGGAGTAGGATAAAACACCCACTTGAGGTTAGAATTTTGAGTGAGCTAAGCAACAGAAAGAAGATTATAGGTGAAAGAAGGAACAAGCAAAACATCAGTCAATGTGAAGTATTGGTTAGTTTAACTTGTCCTGTGTGAGTGAAACATTTAGTGGTACCATCTGGTAGAAAAACAGATATATCAAACTTTATAGGTGTGAGGTTAAATAGAGGTATTAGCAGTATAACACATATGCCTGCTGGCTCCCGTATCAAAAATCCATTTGCTGTCAATTTTATCAGTAAATGTACTTAATGCACATTGCAAATTAGTGCCAACGCTAGTACCTGCATACTCCGCAATGTGTGCAAAGTTTAACCTTGTGTCCTCCTTCCTAGTGTTTTCAGCATGTTTTGATCCTCCCAAGTATTTTGCAATTTCCTGTTGTATGATGTTGGAGATGTCTCCAAAAGGAGCACCATAAACACCCTCAGCAGAGTGCCTGTTACCAGATTCAGTCCTCATTGTTCAAGTAGCACCTTCAGCATTCACCTCAGCATAGGTTGCATTCTCTCTTCTCATCTGCTCTTTCAATTTTGCAAACCACTCAGGATATCCATGAAGTTTGAAGGAAGATCCTATCTCATGACCTGATTCATCACAATGATTGCACTTTAGTTTTGCCTTTTCCTCTTTTGTCATCGGAATTCCTCTCCCCCTGCCTGCTTGCCAAGTAGATTTAGCTCCTTTAGCAAACATTCCTCCATTTTCTGCTCCATCATTAATACCTCTTCCTTTGGCAAGCATTGCCACATTATCAATAGCCTCAGGATAAGCAATCTACACAGATTTCTGTTTCTCTACAATTAACACCATTGAGTAAGCTCTATTCACCTTTGGTAGTGAATCCATAAGAAGAATTTGACTCCAGACATGCTCATATGAGTCATTAAGCCCCATTAAAAACTGCATCAGTTTAGTTTTCATATCCAAATCAATCAAAGTTTTCCTAACATCACATGTACATTCAGGAAAAACCACCAAACAACAGTACTCATCCCATAGTTTCTTCAATTTAGTGAAATACAAAACAATAGAAGTATTTCCTTGCCTCATATTCGCTATCTTCTTTTTCAACTGGTATAACAACGGACCATTGCTTTCACCAAACCTCTGTGCTAGATCTACCCAAAGTTCTCTAGCGGAGTTAGCATATATAAAGGCATCAACTATGTCCTTGGAAATGGAATTCAGAATCCAACTGGTAATCATAAGATCAACACACTTCCATTGCTCAAATTCAGGTGAATCATCATCAGGTTTAACAATTCTACCATCAATATATCCTAATTTTGTTTTCGCTCCTAGTGCAATGAGCATCGATCTACTCCACGACATGTAATTCGCACTGTCGTGATTAGCCACCACGATCATTCCGGGATGATCCAATCCATGCAAACGAAATGCATCCTCCTTCACAAAGGTGATCCTGTTCGCAATGCATAAGCAATAGTATCCTTGTATTCATCAATTACATTGTTTCCTCCAACAAAGAACAACTCGTTGCCATACATTCGCCAGTGTTTGATCTTAATATCCGCTCTAGATACCATGAAGATTTTCTAAATGGCGAAAAATAGAATCATATTTCAACTACGAAATTGTATTATTCAACTCAAGCAACATGACATCCGGGTGTGTCTCATTATATAGACACGCGGAAGAAAAACGCAACAGAAAATGTGTTAAACATACAAAACAAAACCATCTAACTAAAAGTGAAGCACGACTAACAACAACATATTGAGGCCCAACTATAAATGAGAAGCCCAATAGAAAATAGGCCCAAAACCAATAATACCAACAAAACGGGCCACGATTTTTGGCGGACTATTTAAACTAGGATTAAAAATAGTTAGGGTCGAATCATTTTGGCCTTTAAAATCCGTTCTTTTTGACCGGACCGTTTAGCCCAAGACTCGTTGGCTGCTTTGCTAGTCGGCCAATTGTGTTTTAAAAAGAAATAAATATAATTCTAATATTATATATCTATTTTTATTAAATATTACCTATTATTAAATATATATTTTTCAAATTCACATCTCCTTATCTTTAATAAATTTAAATATATAATTTTAAAAATTATGACTTATAGTCATACGAGTAATTTAAAAAAAAGTATGAATTTTTCCATTTTATATCAATATATAATGTTATCTTTTATCGTTATATTTTTATTTTTCAAATTTAGATCATAAAATATTTAAATTTCATAATTTTGTTAATGCAATGTAATTATAAACTATGCATGACTTTTTTTTATAATGAATACTTTAACTTAAAATGTTAAACTGAAATGTTATAGGTTGGAGTTTAAAATTTTAGATTTAAGTATATAATTTTTAATTTTTTGACTTATAGCCCGATAGTAGCCCGCTAAGATTAGGGCTAGGTTCCAATATTGCCGGCCCGTTTAATAGCAGTCTGTTCAACCCGGAGACCGTTTAGCCCGAAGCTCGTTGGGCTGGCCCGAAATTTAACATCTCTAATCTCTAGGGCTATGCTCTGTTAATGTTATGGCTTAGTATCGGGTCACCATTTAAATCCTGGAGTGAAATAATAACACGTCAGGAATTAAACATTTTTTAAGAAATAAATAATTTTAGATAAGATATCGGATAAGCCAAATTAGTCCGTAATCTAACAAATTACAAGTCTTTCCAAAAGTATATTTTTGTTGCCTAAAAGAATAGTATTAAAAAGGTTTAAAAACAATATATTAAATAAATTGAAACAATTATTAAGTGATGTCACTCCACCCCTCCCACCCCACCCTGTAAACAATCGCATTATACTCGCGTGTTTACATTGTATCTATCCATGATCCATCTACTGATCTGCCTACTATAAATACCAGGAGACGGGCACACTTCACAATGCCCGCCATTAGACTACTCTCCAATTCTCTCACTCTGCTCGCTTCGACTTCTTCTTCTTCTTACTATAAATCCTCCTGCACCTCGGTTTTCACGAAATTGCAATTCGGCTCCATCTGGGGTTTTCCTTTTGACATATACGCCCCTTTATTCAGGAAGAGCAAGGCGTATGGCTCACTCCATTGCTAGGGCCACTCTTGGCCTCACTCAACCCAACAAGATCGACCCACCAAAGGTATTGTTTTCGTTACTTTATTTGAAGGGTGTGTTGAGATTGACTAATTTTTGTTATTTGTTTGATTTTTTTCTTTTTTGGATTGGTATTCTTCAATGAAAATTTGATTGATAGTTTTGGTATGTGTAAGATGTAAGGAAATTGGCTTATTCATAAAGCCCTCAAGCTGTATGTTTGGTTTATTTGTTTTTGTAGAGTAATTGATAATTATTGTCACAGCAATTTTTTTCGGATACAATCTGCAAGAACTTGAATTTGTCGTCTGCGCATGACATCAAATGTCTATACCATTTTTTTTTTTATCTACTGATCCGTTTCTTAATTGTTTGGAAGACTTTTCATGTTTTTTTTTTTTTTTCCCATATAAATGGTTGTAGTCTCACTGTTATATACATGTGTCATTCGTCTTTCTGCAAACTAATTCTTTAATTTGTATATTATTTTTGCATATTTTTGTGTTTCATTTATTGTTTGCATTGAGGATATAATAATTGCGGCATAATCAAACTAACATGTTTGTGGAACAATGAAAGATCTCATTTGCTGCAAAAGAGATTGATGTAGTCCAATGGAAAGGAGACATACTTGCCGTTGGCGTCACAGAAAAAGACATGGCGAAAGATGAGAATTCGAAGTTCAAGAATTCAATTCTTCAAAAGCTAGATATGCAGTTAGGAGGATTATTATCTGAAGCCTCATCCGAGGAGGATTTCACCGGAAAGGCTGGACAATCGACAGTTCTTAGGCTTCCTGGTCTTGGTTCGAAAAGAGTTGGTTTAATTGGACTCGGTTCAGCCGCACGCCAACTGTGACATATCGTAATCTTGGTGAGGCTGTTGCTTTAGCAGCAAAGTCTTCACAGGCAAGTAAGGTTGCCATTACTCTTGCTTCTTCTGAAGGGATCCCTGCAGAATTGAAGCTGAGTACTGCATCAGCAATAGCTACTGGTACTTTTCTATTGACATTTGAATTTAACCTGCATATACCTGTTTTTGCTTATCCGTGGAATTGGACTTTATTGTATTTTTAATGCTACAGGAGCTGTGTTGGGGACTTTTGATGATACTAGATTCAAGTCGGAATCTAAACTGCCAGCTCTCAAGTCGGTGGATATTCTTGGTCTTGGTAGTGGACCTGAGATAGAGAAAAAACTCAAATATGCAGGAGATGTTTGTTCTGGGATCATTTTTGGGAGAGAGCTTGTAAATGCTCCGGCTAATGTACTCACTCCTGGTTCGTAATATTCCGTCGTCATTCTATCCACCTTATGCTTTCACCTTTTTCGAGATTAAGTTTTGAGGAATAAAAATTATTAGATTTAGCTAGCTTAATTCCAAAAAATCTAGTTATCTCTTAAAGTTACAAAAATACCTGATGTATTGCAAATTCCCCCTTGAGGTTTGTATTTGTTATTCAAATTACCCCCTCAATAGGGTGCAATTTATAAAATAGAAACAAATGTCAAGGGATTTTGTAATTTTGAAAGATGAACATTTTTTTTTTTTTTTTTTTTTTGTAATTAGGCTAAAACTCAAGGATAGTATATGTAATTATCCCAAAAATTATGAGTAGTTGTTTGTGCTGGTGGATGATCCCTGGAAATTTTGATTTTTAGGCTCTATTCTGACATTATGTTTTTGGTATTGATTCGGCCCTTTTATGAGGTAAACTTGTTCCTTTCTTTTCATTTCGTTTTTGTCATAAATTTCAGGAGTACTCGCAGGCGAAGCCACAAAGATTGCTTCGGAGTACAGTGATGTTTTTTCTGCAAAAATATTGGATGTAGAGCAGTGCAAAGAATTGAAAATGGGTTCGTATTTGGGTGTTGCTGCAGCATCTGCCAATCCTCCCCATTTCATCCATTTATGTTACAAGCCCCCTAGTGGACAAGTCAAAACCAAGCTGGCCTTAGTCGGAAAAGGATTGACTTTCGACAGGTAAGAATATATGTTTTGCAAATTAGTTTCCATTTTTTAATTTGTGAAAAAGAAAGAAGCCTTTTAAGATATTTCTGTAATCCATATTTGCTCGTGAGCTCTTTTGACATGCAAAATCTTGAATGCTTGTCTACGATTCAGTGGTGGCTACAATATCAAGACAGGACCAGGCTGTTCTATTGAGCTCATGAAATTTGATATGGGAGGCTCAGCCGCAGTACTTGGTGCAGCAAAAGCTCTTGGTCAAATCAAGCCTGCTGGAGTAGAGGTGGATTTTTTTTAATTTTCCTGGCTACTTTTTCAGGGCAAGGCTGTTTGCTTGGCTTGTTTTACAAGTTCTCAGTTATTTGTTATTCTCATTTGGTACCCTGTCTTATGATCACAAATGTCTGTTATTTTTTTCCAAGAACTTTGAGATGGATTAAGAGTAAGCCGTTAATTTGTGATGTGAATGCAGGTTCACTTCATTGTTGCAGCTTGTGAGAATATGATAAGTGGAACAGGTATGAGACCTGGGGACATCATTACAGCTTCGAATGGAAAGACAATTGAGGTAATTTCTCCACATAAAAAGTTATAAATTACTTTTTCTTCTGTCCATTGGAAGAGGTTAATGGAGTCTCACTATTGAAGAACTTAAATAAGGATTAAGAAAATTATTTTCCAACTAGGAATAGACTTAAGTAATTAATTCAAGATCGATTCCTAACAAGAAAAGGTCTTTCTAAAAGCATTAAGTTCTTACAAATAAATAATAAATTTAATATTTTCTAGAAAATTACTTAAATGATCGAAATCGACAACATTAGCAAAATACTTGGGAAATTCTTAACGAAATCGGATTGATCTCTCGTTGATACTTTAAGATCTTCTTTCTTATCTTCTCGTGGAATAAACATTGAAAGATGCAATCCATCTGTTTGCAGTGTTCATATGATTGTACTGAATGATACATGCCACTTTGCCCTTTTCCTCTTCTTGATATATTTTGTGTTCATCGATGTTAGGTAAACAATACAGATGCTGAAGGTAGACTGACACTTGCAGATGCGTTGGTATATGCTTGCAATCAGGGCGTAGAGAAGGTGCGCTAAGATGCATTTTCTTTTCCACTCTTTGCAACATCTTGTTTTTGGATACTCTTTTGGTTTTCAGTTGTCATGGCTACAACCATTCTATAATTTCATGAAGTGTATTCTTCAAATGAGCAATATTCCCAATTCATATCTGTATTTGGCTATTTTGTTCTCAGTATAGTTTCAGAGAAAAGTCTTAGTTATTCAATATCCATTAGTTATGAAATTGAAAGCTGGATGTTATACATTGGAGATGGAATCAGCTAATTTTCATTTTTGCATATTTAATTTTATCATATTCCATTCATAGTCAAGAGGATTTGAGAGAAATGCACTAGCGAAACCTTTAAATTGTTCAATTATCTCGAAGTTGTTATGGAGTTCACTTTGAAGTTGAATGTTAACAGACCTTTATTAATGTGTAGATCGTGGATCTGGCTACTCTGACTGGGGCCTGTGTTGTTGCTCTTGGACCCTCTATTGCTGGTAGGTGATTTTTTTATATATCTTCGTTTTGATTAATTTCTATAACTTTGTTGCATGGCGATTGATTCAATTGTTTTTTCCCTGATTACATATATGTAAATTTAATGGAACTTAGATATCCTTTGCTGACTGTTTCCTTTTAACATTCCAAAAACAGGTGTTTTTACACCTAGTGATGACCTGGCAAAAGAGGTACTTGGAGCCTCAGAGGTCAGTGGGGAAAAACTTTGGAGGATGCCTTTGGAGGAAAGTTACTGGGAATCCATGAAATCGGGAGTGGCTGATATGGTCAATACAGGTGGTCGTCAAGGTGGTGCCATCACTGCAGCTCTTTTCTTGAAGCAGGTAAAAGCTTTTTGGGACCCTCTTTTTCCCATTTTTTCTGCCCTTATTGGAGCGCGTTAATGCGTTATCTAGTTATGTTCTAGCTTTTTTTTTTTTTAAATAGTTATGTTCTCCATCAAGTGGTCTACCAACTTAACTGATTTTTCAGTCGAAGTTGGAACAAGTGTGGCATTATTTCGGTCTGCACTATATGCCTCGGTGGGTGCATGCTATTCTTATACCTTTATTAATGAAGTGGATGATTTTTCATCCAGCTGTGGGAAGAAAGCAGAAGCTTTTGATCAAGGAAATAATGGAATTGAGCTAATATGATTTTGAATGTCAGGGTCAAAATTATGCATAAAAATTATGGTCAATTACTAAAGAACCCAACTATTTTTCAAAAGGGAGCCGCTATTAACACCTCCAAAACCTATCAATACACCCCCTTCTTAATGCACCCCACATTTTTTTAAAAATAATATATTTACTTAGTACACCCCTAGCATTCTCCAATTTACCCTTCCCTAATTAAACCCCAAAACATAAACACCAAATCTTGGAAACAGAGTGTGTTATCTATATTCGATGCTTACATAATTCAAAGTTGTACTCTTTGTTCGCATTTGATCATGGAGATTGATTATTTTTCAGCACTTCACTCATAATCCTCTTTATCATCAATATACTAATAATATTTTACTTCAAATAGCTCAAGCTAATAAAATGTAGTTCCTTTCTCACACCTGTCATTCAACAGCAACCTATCAAACTTAAATTCATGCACCAGAGACCCATAAAAAAAAAAATCATGCACCAGATCTTTCTTTTTCTCCAAAGCCATCCCCGATCTCTCTATCATCTCCCCATAAAAATTAAATTCATGCACCAGAGACCCATTAAAAAAAACATCATGCACCAGATCTTTCTTTTTCTCCAAAGCCATCCCCGATCTCTCTATCATCTCCCCATTCTCTTGGATTAATTACTGACGGCAATTGCAAATTCCTCTCGATACATAATAGGAAACCATTTCTCCACAAGTCTTATAGAAGCTCATGGTTTAGAATTTTTCATGCAATAAATTTTCGTTATTGTTAATGCATCAAGTTTTCCCTCAAAAACTCATAACACTGAATGAAGGGGGAAAAAAAGAATGGGGGAAAAGAGGAAAGAAGGAAAAATCAAAGAAAGAGAGGCCGGTCAGGCCGCCACCCCTCTTTCTTCCCCATCCTCTCCATTTCAGGCCTGTATTTGTGTGTTTATGCGTTTGTGACATGGCTGATTGGCTGCTGCCGGGTGTGTGCGTGTGGGGCCACCGCTTGCCATGGCCCCTGTTTTTGTGTGTGTTGAGTATTTTTGGGTTAGGGTATTTTAGGGGAAGACATTTTTGTCTAAATTTATGGGGTGTGTTGATAGGTTTTGGGGTTGTGAATAGCCTCACCCTTTTCAAAATTACCAACACCCCTTGATATTTGTTTCTATTTTATAGATTGTACCTTTTTGAGGTGTATCTGTTAATCAAATACAGAACTTAATTAGGTTTTTGTAATACATTTAGCAAATAATTGTTTCTTCTGCAGTTTGTCGATGAGAAGGTCCAGTGGATGCATATAGACATGGCTGGCCCAGTCTGGAACGATAAGAAGAAAAACGCGACCGGATTTGGTATTCCAACACTCGTCGAATGGGTCTTAAAGAACTCGTCTTAATTCCAGCTTCCGTGGTTCTCCCAAGAGGGACGATACCTATCTGTGAAGTAAAATCGATCAAGATTTGGAAATTCATTCTTGGTTGAACATGCTTTCCTACAAGAATAAAAAGTGGTCGCGAAAATGGCTTATGCCATGTTAGGGGGAGTTGTTTTTTGGGAATTTTGTCGCTCTCCTTATTTTGCGTTATCTTGAATATCGAACATTCTATTTGAGTAATTTGGTTTTTATGGTCCACATAACGCACTTGCTTGAATTGAACGCATTATTATAATGTGTCCCCCATTTTGTGGAACCTCCCTTGGAATTGAGTTATCCCCATGAATGATAGTTTTGCCAGCAGGTACCACAAAAACTGATGTAAACTACGATGTTATTCAAAAAGTGTTTTTTTTGTTAAAGTAGGGGAAGGGACACACATCCGTATGAGATCGAATCCGGATCAATCGCCCTGACGATACAAGTATTGTGATTTAGAAGTGTTATCCTAAATTGATATGTGTGTAAGACAATCAATCTTAGGTTGCAATTGCCTACAAAAAAAATTCATTTTATTCTGCTAGAGAAACTTGTTTAACTCAAATTGAGATTTGTCTACCAAATTTCACAAAAATATATTTTTCACTCACTCACTTTTTCCTCAAACGTTTTTTACACTATCACATCTACCCATTTTTCGAAAAAATCAAGTCATTATTACAAAGGAATAAATTCACTTTTGGTACTCAAAGTATTAGCGGTTTTCACTTTTGGTGCCCGTTTTTTTGGGGCTTATCTTTATTAGTACCCAACGTTTCAAAATTCACTCATTTTTGGCACATTCCGTTAGTCAACCGTTAAAGACTAACGGTTGACCAACTGTAGCAGGTTTCCACGGTTGGCGCATGCTTCACGGCGTCTCCGGAGCCGATTTCGGCGACCCCAAGTGTCGTGCAACCACTCATTTTGAGCGAATCTACAAGTCCTATAATAACCAGTGGCCAATTTCATGATTTGAGTTCGTCTCCGATGCCAATTGACGATAATTCAAAAAACCCAAAGTTTAATTCAAAGCTAAATTCCATCCAAGATACTTCCCCAAATCCAAAATTGAGCATACCATCGTCTTCATCATCTTAAGGCGCACAAAGTCCATTCCTCAATTGGTCCGATTTGCCCCCCGAACCAAAAACGCACAAAAGGGGATCTTAAAATCGAAGTTTTAGACTTTTAGGGGCGTATCTCCGTGTTGCCGGCCGAATTGGCCTCCGCCAAGAAGACAAAGTTGCTCGGGATAAAATTTTTGAGTCGAATTCACCACCCCCATCCAACATTGCTCGACTCAAATTTGGTCAATCGTTAGTCTTTAACGGTTGACTAACTAATGTGTCAAAAATGAGTGAATTTTGAAACGTTGGGTACTAATAATGATAAGCCCCAAAAAGCGGGTACCAAAAGTGAAAACCGCTAATACTTTGGGTACCAAAAGTGAATTTATCCCTATTACAAACTACAAAGTGTCATCAAAATTTTATTATTCACCCGCTCACATATTTTTAACTACCAATTATATCAAATCGTTATTTCAGTATTTTTATCACATCACCTTTAATCATTATATTCTCATTTCATATCCACAGTTGTCAAATAGCAATCTTAATGGTTGACCTTGTGTTTATATTAGAAGAGAATAGTGCGAAAAATTATATTAGTAAAAATGAGAATGAACTTTGAGGGTGTAATTAGATATATAAAATGGAATCGTGATGATGATGGTTGATATGATGATATTTTTGATGTGATTGATGACCAAAAATAAGAGATAAAACACTATATATGATGATTGGAAAAATAAGAGAGTAAATAGTGTATTTGTGATATGATTGTATATAAATTTGAGAAGAAAGATAGATTAAGAGACATTGAGAATATATGGAATAAACTTGTTATCTTTTTCTATTGATAAAATGATACAAGTACACTTAAATAATGCCATGATAGAACATATCTACAAAATCGTCTCATTTCTGAATTCCATGATAGAAGGGATTTGTTGACTTTCCTAGCTTAACCATTCTGATTTACTCCTAAGAATCGATGTCGATTCAATTGACATTACCATAAAGATTGGGAAATCAACTAAGGATATCCATCTTTTCTACACTCCCCCTCAAGCTGGCATGAATATATCTTTCATGGCAAGCTTGCTAACAAGACTTTCAAATTGCTTTTTATGCAACCCTTTCGTTAGAACATCTGCAAGATCAATTGTTGGAATATATGGCATGCAGATTATTCTATTGCCAAGTTTCTCCTTGATGAAATGTTTGTCTACTTCCACATGCTTCGTTCTATCATGGAGGACCGGGTTGTGAGCAATAGAGATCGCAACTTTATTGTCACAGTAGACTTTAATTGGAAAAGGAGTGATGATCTTCAAGTCCTCTAATATTCTCTTTATCCATATCATTTCACATATTCCACGCGCTACTGAACGAAACTCAGCTTCTAGCTACCACATTTTGTTTTTTGCTCCTCCAAGTGACAAGGTTACCACCCACAAAGGTGCAATAGCCTAAAGTTGACCTTCTGTCCGTAGTACTTCCTGCCCAATCTGCATCCGTATAGGCTTCCATCTGGAGATGTCCTTGTTTCTGAAAAAGTAATCCCTTTCCAGGTGTCCCCTCTAGGTACCTCAATATTCTATAGGCATCTTCAAAATGTCCTGGACCAAGTGAGTGCATAAATTGACTCACCACACTCACAACGAAAGCTATATCAGGCCGAGTATGTAACAGATAGATAAGCTTACCCACGAGCCTTTGGTATTTCTCTTTATCTATCACATCATCACTTTCGGTTGTAGTCTCAAATTAGGCTCTATTGGGGTTTCAGCTATCCGACATCCCAACATGCCTGTTTCATCAAGTAAATCTAATATATACTTTCTTTGATTAACAAAAATACCTTTCTTTGATCGTGCAAATTCCATCATTAGAAAATATTTTAGAATTCCCAGATCTTTGATTTCAAATACACGTGCAAGGTTTTTCTTTAATTCTTCAATCTCCGCCATATCATCACCTGTGGCTGTCACTATGATGTCATCCACATACACTATGAAAATAGCTAGTTTACCATCTCTTGAGTATTTGTAGAACATCGTGTGATCAGCTTGGCTTTGAGTATAACGTTAACTCTTCACTGCCCTTCCAATCTTTCAAACCATGCCCTTGGAGATTGTTTAAGGCCATACAATGATTTTTTTTTTTAGTTTGCATACCTTGTTCCTCCCAAGCTTCTCTTCAAATCCAGGTGGAAGATCCATAAATACTTCTTCTTTTAGGTCACCGTTAAGAAAAGCATTCTTTACATCGAGTTGATATAAAGGCCAATCAGAGTTCACAACTAAAGAGAGTAGTACTCTTATTGAGTTTATTTTCGAATCGAGCAAATGTCTCTTGGTAGTCAATACCATATGTTTGAGTGAATCCTTTGGCAACAAGTTTTGCCTTGTACCTCTAAATGCTTCCATCAACTCTACACTTCACGGTGAAGACCCATTTGTACCCTACAAAGGGCCTTGCCTCTCGATAATTGAACAATCTCCCAAGTCCCACTCTTCTCAAGAGCATTCACTTCCTCCATAATCGCTAACTTTCAATCCGAATTACATAGAGCATCCTGAATACATCTTGGTACATACAGGTTAGAAATCTTTGATAAGAATTCTCTATGGGTCCTGGATATGTTTTGGTAAGACAAATAATTAGCAATAGGATGCTGGGTACAAGATCTTACTCCTTTTCTAATGGCAATGGGCACATCCAGGTCAGACAAATCAACATTTGGTGTTTTCTATGGATGAATATAAATGAGCAAGTGTTGGATTAACCTGAGTGAGAAGAGGACCATCCTTCGAAGGTTCTGATTTACTTGATGCTAGAGGAATAATTGAATCTGCACCATTTTTATGAGGTTTTCTTCGAGTATAAACCTGAAACTCTGAGTTTGGATTGCGTTGTGACGTTTCTAGTAATTCTTCTCTTGTTTCAAGTTGAACAATGCTCGACACTGGTTGACTAAGTTGATCCTCATTTTCATTATATTGAAAACTGGTCTCCTTAGTTTGTTTATCAGAAAAAATAGGAGAATCAAATAAAGTTGGTAGTGGTTCATAAATCTTTCAAGAATTATCTTCTTCCTTGTTATTCTCCCCCTGAAGATGATTTTTGCTGAAATATAGTTGATTTTCTATAAAAGAGACATCCATACTTATATGAGTTTTCTTTGTTAAAGGATTAAAACACTTGTATCCCTTTTTATTTGGGGAATATCCCATGAATACACATTTTTCAGCTTTAGGATCCAATTTTGATCGAACACTTTGGGGAATGTAAACAAAACAAGTGTACCCAAATACTTTTAAAGGTAAATTTGAGTATAAACGAGATGTTGGAAAATATCTTTTTAGAGTATCCAAAGGTGTTTGAAATTTCAAAACACTAGTTGGCATTCTGTTAATCAAGTAAGTGGCGGTTAAAACATCTCCCCAGAGGTATTTTGGAATATACATGGAGAACATAATAGCTCTAGCTACTTCAAGTAGATGTCTATTTTTTCTCTCAGCAATACCATTTTGCTGGGGAGTTTCACGATACGTTGATTGATGTAAAATGCCTTTTTTCTTCAAAAACTATCCCAAACACTCATTAAAGTACTATGTTTCATTATCAGATCGAAGAATAGAAATTTTTGTTTTGAATTGAGTTTCAATCATGTAACAAAAACTTTGGAAAGCTTTTCCACTTTAGATTTTTTGTTTAGCAAAGAAACCCAACATAATCTTGTGTGGTCGTCAATGAATGTTACAAACCACATTTTTCCAGATAAAATGGTAACCTTTGAAGGTCCCCAAACAATACTATGAATCAAATAGAATGGTTTTGAAGGACTATAAGGTTTTGACACAAATTTATTGCGATGATCTTTAAATAAATGACAATTTTCACATTGAAATGTAGCACAATCAACTCCTTTAAACAACTTAGGAAACAAATGTTTTAAATAATGAAAACTAGGATGGCCTAGTCTATAGCGCCATAACATTATTTGTTTAGAAACAAAAGTTGATCTAGTAATACCAAGCCCTTGAGCTCTTTTATTACCTAAGAAATCCTCATTAAAATAGTAGAGTCCATTTATTTCTCTAGCACCGCCAATCATCTCCCCTGAAATTTGGTCCGAAAACACATGAGATTCAAAAAGGTAACATGACAAATTAGAATCCTTTGAGAGTTTGGTGACGATAACAAGTTGCAAGAGAGTTTAGGGACATGAAGTATTGTCGAAGGTTAATATTTTGAGAAAGCTTTACTAAGCCTTTGCCTCGCAATAGGTGAAAAACTACCATCTGTAATTCTAACTTTCTCATTACCGAACATGGAATGTATGAGATAAATAAATTTGATAAAGGCTAGTCATATGATTAGAAGCTCTGAGTCAATGATCCATGGGGCGTAATTCAAGACACCAAATAGGGCTATGGGATTTCTACTGTTTGAGCCAATAAGAATTAGGAATACCAAGTGTCGAATCGATTTTAGCACCTTTAGGAATTGATCAAAGCTATCAATTTGTTCATTGAAAGAACTCATTTATCTTTGCACTAGAAAAGCATTCTCGACCACTTTTGTTTTGAGTCCCAAATTACTCGGTTTTCTATGCATCGAAAGCGATTTTCTTGAGCCTCACCAACCATGCTATCGCTCTTCTTTTGGAGCATAACTTAATCAATGCTTGGTCAATGTAATTCTAAAAGAAATTATGGCTCTGGTACCGTATAGGCTGAGAAGAAAGATAGATTAAGAGACATTGAGAATATATGGAATAAACTTGTTATCTTTTTCTATTGATAAAATGATACAAGTACACTTATATATATAAACTCTTCCACTAAATAAAGAACATATCTACAGAATCATATCTCATTTCTGAATCCCATGATAGAAGGAATTTGGTTGGCTTTCCTAGCTTAACCATTCTGATTTACTCCTAAGAATCAGCAATCTGATTCAGTTGACATTACCACAAAGATTGAGAAATCAATTAAGGATATCCATATTTTTTACATTGTGTAATGATGATAGTAGATGTGATGCTTTTTGAGTAAAAATATAATTTGATATGATTAACGATTGGAAAAGTAAGAATAAACAAAATTTCACAAGCAATCACATGTTTGAGCGAAATTTTGCAAAATTATTTCACAACTAATCACATATTAAGGATTTTCATCACCTAAATTTATATATAGAAGGAAGAGTTTTTTTTAAATGATATATTTCTTGCCTATTGTCATGCAAACTGCAATATCCCTAATTCGTGTGCTTAGAATTGATCGTGGTATTTTCGAATTTTGGAAGTATTACTATGATACAATGGAAAATTGCCAGAAAGAGAAAAAAAACACGAATGAGATTTTGCAATCCTCGATCTGATTCCATACTTTGGTGACGAGTTTTTGAAAGATTATTATATCATCTCTTAAAATCTTCACCTCTGATCTTCATTCTCCATTTCAATTTTGTTTTTGTTTGCTTATCTTTTGAGATATCTTCGAAACTTGGGTAGAGATAGGCTGGTATACCTAATTTTCAGTGATTCTCCATGGAAATGATTGCCGCTACCGCCTCCTGTTCTATTGGATTCTCAAGCCTTCCCCCCAATTTTGAGCCATAGAGTTAAAGTTCTTTCCAACTCATACACTCATGATGGATTTACGTTTCACTTCCAACCCTAATTTGGATAATTTCCCGAATTTCAACCTTTGTTGGTATCGACCCCAATTCACCTTTAAATCGTTCATCTCAAATACCAAAACATACTTCTAAACCTCTAACACTTTTCCCTTTGGGTCCTCAGACATTTGTTACTGCTCTAACTGGTAATATTTCTTCAACACCCATGAATTCCAAATCGTTTTCTACTAAATTGGCTCTGGTTGGGACAATTATACATGAAGGAGATAAGGAAGTCATCTCATTTTCTGAGGTCAAACTCAAGTTAAGGGCCGAGAAGTGGAACTTGCTCGGTTGGTATGTTTTCTCATGGGGTGTCACCAATTAACAACCTTAAATAAATGTTGCTTTGGTTTGAAATTGAAAGGTACTTCCAAGGTCGTGAGTCTTAATTTTCGCCATGTCTTACTCAAATTCGAGCATACTGAAGATTTTAATAAGATGTGGCTCAAACTTGTATAGTCTATCCAAGGTCTAGCTATGCGTATAATCAAATGGCGCCGTCAATTTTCTCCAACTCATGAATCATCTATTACCCCAATCTCGCTTAAATTCCCTAGGTTGCCTATTCATTGCTTTATGTGCTATTGCCAGGATGATTGGTCAATCAATTCAAATAGACCATAGTATTGCTTTGCAAACCAAGCTCTTTGTGGCTCGTGTTTGTATAGGGGTTGATATGACATTACTTTGAAAGGACTCAATCTCCATTAGGATTAATTATACTACTAGAGAATAAAAAGTTGTGTATGAGTCAAACCCTCAAAATTGCAGTTTGTTGTTTTCATCTTGGTCATATTGTTGAGAATTTCTACATCGTAGGAAATGCTCCTAAACGGTTAAAAAAATTCCTCCTCAAGCTCATACTTCCCTCACTTCTAGGATGAACCTACTAAAACTCGATCATTTGGTTCATCAATTGGTTGATCCTAAGAGCCTATCAAAGTCCTGTGATACTAATTTCCGCATAGAGTGATTATTATCCCATTCTCGCTCATTCTAAGGATAACATGGACATAAATTCTTAGTCCATTCTTCAAATTCGTGATCCCTCTCCCTCTAATCCTCTTGGGCAAATAGTTAATGTTGACATCGATATTATCTTGCCTAAGACCTCTAGTCGTGGGCGGAGCCGACCAATTTCATTGGGGGGGGTGGAGAAAAAAACAAAAACAAGCGTCATCGACCATATTTATACCAAATATTTAGAAATACAAGATAGTGAGTTTAATGCACAACTAAAAACCAAAAGAAACATCATAGAATTTACTTATAATAATTATTTGAATCTAAGAAAATTGTACACAATATTTTTCATTGATTCAAACTCGGTTATTATAGAATCGTACTAAAAGTATTGGCGATTTCTTTCTCAATGTAAATAACTAAGTCATCTGAAAGAAAGTCATCATCCATTTTGCTTCGAAGTCTTGTTTTGATTCTTTTCATTGCTGAAAAAGCTCTCTCTATAGTTGTTGTAGATACCGGAAGAGTTAATACAAGGCTAATTAATCGATCAATCAAGTGATTAGCTTTAGACTTTCTTGGTTTAGTCAATCTTTGACATAACTGAGAAATTGTAAGAACACATTGAAAATCTGGATGAGTGGATATATGAAGCTCATAATGACGCAATCGAACTTCAAATGACCATGTTCTTGCTCTGAAATCTCATGGATAAAACTTCAATGCTAGCTTCCATATGCTTTCAATGTTGAATGACATATAATTGTTACTAGGATCCAAAGAAGAGCTTAAAGTTAGAAGCTCCACTGATTTCTCATTGAATCTACTATTCAACTCTTGCAATTGAGAGTCAATTGCTGCTAAGAATACCTCTACTCAAAAATGATGCTCCATCATTACATTTGGTTGACGAGACCGGCCTCTGCCTACAATATATCGCATGTCCATATGGGATTTCAATCTCATGTTTTCCACCAAAAAAGTTTCGCAGTCTCAAATAAAGTATCCCATCCACCATTTCTGAATTTTTGAAGAAGTGATTTTGTTGTGGAAACAAGATTCGTTGCATTCAAGATATCCTGAGAGTGTAGTTGTAATGCTTGAAAAGATCATTACTGATTCCCATGATTTCATGCATAAAATGTAATGTGAAAACAAACTCAATGATTGTAATACTTTACTAACAACATAAGTGATGGAGATTCAACTCCGATAAGCCCAATATTTTGTTTTTTCTCAAGTACTGAATCAATTGAAACTCTAATTGTGATAATAGTTGGTTTATTAAAAGAGGGCCAATGACAAACCGAGTACCACCAGGTTTTGGGCAAACCTTCTGGGTCGGCACTCCGCTGAAGGCTACCACGACCCTACCATCTATGTTGGCAATATTGAACCCGAAGCACATGAAGACATATGGGGGCTCTTCATGCAAGTAAGACTAATTGTCAATTTGCATGTTACGTTCATTCTCATCACAGTTGTGGCTTTGTGGAGTTCATAAGTGCATGGGATCTTGACTATGCAATTAATATACAAAATCTGATTTAATTGTATGGAAAGTTGTTACAAGCAACGAATGGGTATAAGACAAGTTTAGATGGGGAAGCTAACAACTTCTTTATTGGGAACCTTAATCCTGATATTGATGAAAAATTTATATATCCTCCACGCGCCCCTCCATGGTTTGTGTTAGGAATTTTATTGTTTAGATTTTGATGAATGCCATGTAAAACTTAGAATAGAAAGTTGGCACCCCAATTCTTGCTGTAAAATGCATTGTAACAATTAGAGCCGCCAAGCCGAGTTAAGTCGCCTACGCCCAACATGCAAGAAGACAATCAAGACTGGAAGGAAGACTCTGCTTGTGAGACAATGAGTATGGCAAAAAGAGTAGACGGGAACTCTATCAAAAAGCAAAATGAGATACACGACTAAGTGGAGTATCGGTCAAGTCAACTCGAGAAAAGCCAAGTCTCAAGTTGAAGTGACAAGAGTCATCCAATGATTGGAAGGCGACTCTAAGTCACCTGGGAAAGCAAACAAATGCGATCAAGTCGAGATAATCAGAAAAGATCCGTTGCCGAAATCAAGAGATTTACTTAAACAAGTAATATCTCCATACCACCTTTCTCGAGTGCTCGGTCCCCGAAAGCGTGCAAATGGAATGAACCAATGGGAAGCACTACACCGTGTCGAAACTCGAAAGGTGAAAGAACAATTCATACGAGGAAATGGCAATTCCAAGGATCGCAACAAGACAAGCCAACGACGCAAGTGACTTTCAAAAATAAGCCTATCTCTTCAACGGGCAAATTTTTGAAAGATCACTATAAAAGGCCGAGGAATGACTCGAGAGAAGGTAACTTTGAACCACGAACATTCAAGAAATCAATTAAAATTATAACTTAAATACTCTCAAATCATTCAAGATCAATCCTCAAGCCTACATTACGAAGTACATCAATCCAACACTAACTTGTGAAGGAAAGAGAACTTCAATCGGTTGAAGAGAAACTTTTGAAGAAAAGGGGTCTACATTCCACGAAGGATTGTAGGAAGGTTCAAGGTCGAACCAAGTCTTAAGCTTTTGGAGGGCTTCGTGATCAAATCCAAAGAGCTTGAGCAAGTGAGTCAGTAGTAGCAAAGCAAAATGCCCTGTGAAGAAGCTGAGTCGCACGAGAAGCCACCGAGTGATCAAGGCGTCTCGGATCGAGTCCCAAAGGATCAAGTTAGTGTGATCAAGACTTGTATCCTGGATTACCACTTTGTAAACCGATCATTACCTAGTGGATTCCTCCAGGAGTTGGAGAAGAGAGGAGTAGAAGAATTACCCCATCTTCGAACCTCTATAAAAATTTCACCGTGTCATTTACATTTCAAAGATTTTTAATTCTCGCATTTTTAATCGCTTATATATCTTTGATAAATTTGCTATCCATTTGATAATACAAGTACTAAACCAAGCACTAAACTCTTGCTTAATCAAACTTAAGGGTGTTAAGTCTTCCGCTGAAAACAAAACCACAATTGAGTTAATTTAGAGTCAACAACTGAGTTATTCCATCAACAACTCGCTTGAGTCCGTTGAGAGACTAACTCTCTTGATTGACTAAATCGATCGTCCATCAAGGACACAAACAATTTGTGAAGAATCAACTCTGTATATTTAAAAGGACTAAATCGAAAATTTGGTAAGGTTTATTCAACCCCCCCTTCTAAACCTTACACTTACACCCCTTGGGACATACAAGTGGTATCGGAGCGGTTGGTTCATTGAACCCTCCGCACCGGTTATTCTTGAACTAGATCTCCAAACTTTTCAAAGTCCGCTTTAGTACTTAAACTTTCAAACTCTTTTTATCATTAAAAGTTATTATCATGGAAGCAAATTTGACACGCATCCCTATGTTCACTATTGAAGAATATGATGATTGGAAAATTCGTATGCGAGGCTCATCTATCAAAGCTTACATGATGAGATGTGGATAGTGATAGAAGATGGGCCTCTGCAAATCTTAAAGGTGAACACAAATTGCGAAGAGTTGCAAATGAAGGAGAAAGAAGATGTTGCTCCCTGGACTACCATGGTTGAAAAACCAAGAACCGAGTGGACAAATGATGAAAAAGATACAACCTGGACAATGTAGCCAAGGACATCCTTTACAAAACCTTGGACAAAGCCATGTTCAATAAAGTCAAATCATGCAAAACGGCTAAAGAAATCAGGACAAGTGACATTGATTTGTGAAGGCTCGTGAGCAAATCAAAGAAAACAAATTATCGGTGGGCATGTCGAAAATTTGAGAACTTCAAAATGATCTCGGAGAAAACCGGATCAACTAGATGCTCGGTTCACGTAAATCACAAATGAGTCATGCCGCACTTGGAAAGGAATATACACGAAAGAAATGTGTATGAAGATCCTAAAAGTCTTCCAAATGAATGGGAAATGAAGGTCATGGCACCGAGACATTCCATGGACCTATCAAAGACATCCAACCATGAGTTATTCTCGGACCTCAAAGCCTACGAGTTTGAGCCGAGAAGAAAAGACCAGGAAGAGACAGTTGTACCCAAAACATTTGTTCTAATTGTTAAAGATGTGAAGAGAGCTAAGGTCAAAGAAGTCATTGACCCGGAAGAAATAGCCCGATGGTTAAGAGGTTCAACAAGTTCTTCAATAAGAACTACAAAAGAGGAAATGGTGAATCTTCCGGAAGACACTCGGCTCCCTCCAAATCAAGGGAAGATAGGCCAACCAAGAGAACAGATCATCAAAAAGTTGAGTATCAAAGGGCCGACAATCCAAGAATGGAAAGAGTCATCAAAAGGTTGAATATCTATCTTTGAATCAGACAACCAGGTCACTATGCCATTGATCGTCCATATCCTGTCAACAAATACAGGGATGATGAAGAAAGGAAGGTCTTGAGAAAGAAGACAAGAAAGGAAAAAGGCAATGATGGTCGCAGAGATCACGAAACAACCAAGTCAAGAGAGATAGGCGATTCAGAGAGCAAAGAAGTGACTACTCAAGTGACTTTGAAGAAGAAGCCCGATGACCGCTTGATGGCCAAAGAACAAGATCAACTCCGACCAAGAAGATGATGAGTACAATCTAACTCAACAAACTCGGACACTAGTGATAGTGATCAGACACACACACTTCATCACCCACCGATCTTTATGATTCATTAGGAAAATGATGAAAGATTTTGAATACATTAAATCCTCACACACACTATTGAATGAGGAAAACAAACTACTCAAAAGTCAAAACTCAAAGCTAACTAAGGAGCCGAGTACTCTAAGTCAAATAGTCGATGAGAATAAAAGTTTAAAGATCGAAAATGCTAAATTAATAGCAGAAAATTGCCGCTATAGAAAAGAGGGAGAATGACCTCAAGAATGTTATTGCCTCATTCACTAAGGCATCTAAATCATTGGATGACCTTATTATGAGTCAAAGAGAATGTGGAGACAAGACAGCTTAGGATTTAACTCCTCTGTGCTATGTCAAACTTCAAAAGTAATTTTGGAAAAAGGATCTTCAAGCCATGAAGAGTCCGAAAAATCCAAAACTCTAAATGTTGCACACACATTCAATCCAAAGCACCATAACAAGAAAACTGGCCTTGGTTACAAAGGAAAAGGAAAACAACGGCCGATTGAGTGTGTTTGAAAGAGGACAAATGAGAAGAGATTTAGCCGAGTCCTCAAAGAAACTCCTAACGAAAATACTCAGAAAGAAGAAGCAGAGCTACCAAAAATCCTTAAAATCTATAAGAGAAATATATATGATGGGAATGGTAGAAAATATCCAAGCCAAGTTTCGATTGGAATAATGTAAACTATCGGATAAACTTATGGAATATAAGCCCAAAATGGCAAAGGCCTAGAACTCAAAGAAAGGCCATTCCAAAAGTACAAGAGCTTTCATCAAAGACACATATGCACCTAGGCACTACACTCAAAGACACCACAATTACCCAAGGAAGGCAATTGCTAAAACACATATGCAGCATACGACAAAAAAGACAAACAGTATGAACCTAGAATCCCCAAGCAATTTGCCAGGATTAATTATGATTATGGCACCGGCAGATGGCAACCCCTTAGTCAAATCATTTGGCTATAGGTTGGTTGGATCATCTTACAATTCTAACCCCTCGGACCCGCATAAGTATGGGTACCTAAAACTTAATTTCCTTGATTGCGGTTCAAGGAACAAATGAGTGCCAAGGAACCTGGTACATGGATAGTGGATGTTCCGGACACATGACAGAAACAAGAAAAATCATGTCAAAATTCAAGGAAGTTAAAGGAGCAAAAGTCATATTTGGAGGAAATGAAGCTCCTGGTGAAATAAGAGGCATTGGAACCATCAAGAGGAATGGATTAGAAATCACAGACGCGTTGCATATGTTGAAGGACTCAACTTTAACCTCGCTAAGCATCACAACTCTATGACAAGGGTTACAATGTTGGATTCAACATGGGTATATGCCAAATCAAGGATATTGAATCAAATGAAGTTGTCTTTGCAAGGATGTAGATGAAGAATATGTATGTCGTGGATTGGTCAACCGCAACACCCAACACATGTCTACTAGCAAAAGCACAAATTGAATCAAGTTGGTCAGGGCACAAAAAGCCGAGTCACCCGAATTTCAAAACAATTAACAAGTCGGCAAGAAGTCACCTTGTGGAAGGACTACCGGACTCGATATAAAGAAGGAGAGTATACGTGACGATGTCGAAGGGAAAACAAATCAAGTCGTCATTCAAAGAAAAGACATGCCCATCCTCAACAAGAATATTGCATCTACTTCATATGGATCTATTTGGCCCAAAGGGAACCAAAATGAAAGATAAGTGGAAAGAAATACACCTTGGTGGTAGTAGATGACTACTCAAGATATACATGGACAATATTCATGTGTAAGAAGAAAGAAACTCTACAAAAACTACCACAAATGATGAAGAGGATTCAAAACGAGAAGAGTCAAACCATTATCAAAATAAGATCGATGAGAGAACTCGAATTTGTCAATGGAATAATAACTCAAGATTGTGTTGAAAATGGTATTGGTCATGAACTATCGGCAAGAACTCCACAAAGAGAATGGAGTTGCGAAAAGAAGGAATAGAACCCTCAAAGAAGCAAAAAGGACCATGTTAGTCAAGCAGGGGTTACCAAAAAGATTTTGGGTCAAGCAATCAACACAACTTGCTACACCCAAAACAGGATGTATGATAAATAGACAACCGACAAAGACTCCCTATGAGATCTGGATGAAGAAAACCAAATGTTGCATATTTCGAATATTTGGAAGTAAATGCTTCATCCACAACAATGGCAAAGACAACCTAAAGGCTTTTGATGCTAAAGTGATGAAGGTATCTTCTTAGGATACTCAAAAAAGCAAAGCCTACGAATACTCAACAAAAGGACTATGGTTACGGAAGAATCCATTCATGTAGTATTCGATGAGCCAAATGTAAATGGAGAAGACATTGAAGAGTCGACTAATAAGTCAATCATCCAACCATACGAAGAATCCCTTGTCAAGTTCGCCGGAATTATCAATTCGAAAGAAGATGAGATTGTTGAATCTCAAAAACAAATGAGAATTTGCAAAGTGATTACGAGAGAGTTGACCACAAAGAACACAAACCGCAAGTTGATCAATCCAAACTAACTTACTCCAACCTCGATGTAAGATGGCCGAGAAATCATCCACCGTAACTTGTCATTGGAGACATAAGAGAAGGTGTCAAAACAAGATCCATAACTCAACAAGAAGCCATGTTCACATGCTTCATCTCACAAATAGAGCCCAAAGACGTGTCACAAGCCTTGACGACACACTGGATTCAAGCTATGCAAGAAGAGTCAATCGCTTTGAAAGAAATAAAGTATGGGAATTAGTGCAAAGACCCATACATCAAAATGTTATTGGCACCAAATGGGTGTTCGTAAATAAGATGAACGAGGAAGGTTACGTGGTAAGAAACAAAGCAAGACTAGTAGCCAAAGGATATTGCCAAGAAGAAGGGATAGATTTTGATGAAACATTTGCCCTCGTAGCAAGATTGGAAGCTATAAGGATGTTTCTTGCCTATCTTTGCTCACAAGGATTTCACCGTATATCGATGGATGTAAAAAGTGCATTCCCGAATGGTTTATTGGAAGAAGAAGTGTATGTTGAACAACCTCCAGGATTTGAGCGAGAAGACTCTTGGAGATAAGGTATACAAACTCAAGAAAGCTCTATATGGATTGAAACAGGCACCCGTGAGCTTGGTATGATACATTGTCACAATTCCTAATCGAAAATGGATTCACAAAAGGAAAAGTAGATAGAACACTTTTCAATTCAAGACAAAAAGAGTATACTTTTGCTTGTTCAAATATATGTGGATGACATCATTTTTGGATCTACAAACAAAGAGTCGTGTGAAAAATTTTCAAACCTCATGCAAAGTAAATTTGAAATGAGCATGATGGGAGAGTCGACATTCTTCCTTGGACTCCAAGTGAAACAGTGAAGGAAGGAACCTTCATAAGTCAAACAAAATACACCGGAGATTTAATGAAGAAGTTTGGTATGGAGGATAAATCTTCTATAAAAATACCAATGAATACATCACCAAAATGGACATGGATGCGGATGGCAAGCCTATAGATCAAACAAGATACTGAGCACTTATTGGATCATTGCTCTATCTCACAAAGAAGCGGGCCGATATCACCTTTCTTTGTAGGTGTATGTGCAAGATTTCAATCTGCTCCAAAAGAGAGCCATATGAAAGCAAATGACTAAGAGAATATTGAGATACTTGAAAGGAAGCCAAAAAGTAGGCCTATGGTATCCAAAGGAAGGTGGATTCAAGCTAATTGGCTATTCGATTCTCGACTATCTTTGGATGTAGAGTGGACAGGAAGAGCACTTCAGGCACATGTCAAATGCTAGAAACAGTGATTTCTGGTTTAGCAAGAAGCAAAATTCAATAGCCACCTCTACAAACCGAGGCGGAATACATAGGCTGCGGGCAAAACAGCCCAAGTCCTATGGATGAGACAAAGAAATGAGAGACTATGAAGTTGAGGAAAAAGAAATTCCAATCATGTGTGATAACACAAGTGCAATTGCAATCACTCAAAATCCTGTGTTGCATTCAAGAACAAAGCACATTGATGTCGATATCACTTCATAAGAGATCATGTTGAAAAGAAGGACATCATCCTGGAATACATCTCAACTGATAAACAATTAGCTGACATCTTCACAAAACCATTATGTGAGTCAAGATTTGAAGAACTCAAACATGAGTTGGGGTTAATTGAATTGAGTGACACACGTAAGAATCAAAGAAAAGAAATGGAACATAAAAGGAGGTGAAAAGAGCCAAACGTAAATCAACTCAAGAATCACCAGATCGGAAAAACAAATACACCGAGTCACCGATAATAGAGTCACTAAGAGAACTGTGAGAAGCGAGTTAAATCGGCTAAGGGATAAGTTTCGAGTCACTTATGAGCAAAGTGACAAAAATGCAATCGTTTGACTAAGCGGGAATGTTTTAAGAAATACGTCGATAATGATGATGTGTACGACATAAAGCTACACACCAAGCTTATGATTGGATATAAATGCTTTGCCGCATTAAATACGAGATATTAAATGCTAAATAGGCGTGCAAAATCTAAGCCGTCGATCTCGATCACATTTCAAAAACCACTCGCACGTCCTTTCATAAACCATATTTAAACCATTTTCGTCCGTTTCTCTCTCACACTTCTAAAACTGTTCATTTCTTTCTCTCAAAAGCAAAGGCAAAATTCTCTCGAAACCCTATCTATCTTCAAATCAATTTCTGAGTTTTTCTTCGATATAATCCTGAAAAATGGCACCAACTTATGACTTTACCAAGTTAGGAAAGCAAATCCACACCGGCTCTACGGTGGATTTCGACGGGATGGTGAAACAGGGGTCCGACGACACCCTAGTGAAGAAAATCGCTGAAAAGTTAGAAACGTCCGGTCTGAAACCGTTTCTGACGTTAGAATACCCGATGACATATGTGGAGGAGGTCGCACAATTCTACGTGAATGCTGAGATTCACGATGAAGGAATAAAGTCATCTGTTCACGGAAAGCAGTGACTATCTATCGCCAAGATTTGGCCGAACATTGCTCACTACCGGCAGAGGAGCATCGAGATTAACGGCCGATGTAAACCTGGTGATGCTTGGAAAGAAATAGCCAAGCCCGACTTTTTTGATAAAATAGTGTATACAACAAACAAGAGACTCAAGGAGGATTATCACAAGTCATTGGACATAGTTGCCAAATGTATCGACATCAAATTTGGCGACTTTGACCAATCACAAAGGCAAAGCTGATTGTAATGGCCGCAATCATCGCAGAAAAGAAGATAAACTCGGGCCGAGTTTGTCTCACAAAGCAGACTCTCCCAAAACGTGGGGAACAAATCCTTCAAGGAAGATGGCTCATTTGGAGGATCCTAGGATATGGCCTAGTGATTGGCCGGCTAATGGAGGTGAAAGGAGTCCCTCTTAGACATGGGAAAGCATTCCATGTTAACAAGAGGATGTTCGAGCAAATCTCTCTCGGCGCACAAGAGAGCTTACGCCAAGAGAGGCGACACAGTGAGGGGGAATCGGTGACCACCCTCAAGATACACAAATGTTTCCTCCCCACCCAAGAAGAAAGCGCCCCTGCAGCTAAGCTAAGAAGATCACGCCCCTGCAGAAAAAGAAAACCAAACATGCTCCCGCCCGCAGCAGAGTCAGTCACCGCCCCAGCTGGTAGTGTCTCCCCCTCGCAGCGGATGGCCGAGAAGGATTCCCAAATACCTTCTCCGATCGTCAAAAGAGGAGAACGAGAAGCCAAGACGGCCAACTCTCGAGAAAAGACATCGCACGCCCCCGCCGCCCAAGACTCGGAAAAAACCGTCTCTCGAACCGTAAATCCCTCTCGGTACAAACTAGAGACGAAGAAGAATTGTCAAGCACTCCGAGCTTGAGAAACCGGCCGAGTCGACCACTCACTCGAGCAGACACGGAGATCTGCTGGAGAAGTAGAGTCTCCGGATGTAATTGATGAAACAACCAAGTCTCGAAGGCGATCAACAGAGGCAACTCAAGACACAAACATGTAGTTCACACAAACAAACACAAAAAAGCGATAAAGCGGATAGTGATGTGATGATCCTATCCCCACTTTACCCGCACATCCAAAATCGTCTGCGAGTGGAGGAAATGGAAATTGAGTCGATCCAGGAACAGTTCCAACGGCCCGAGTTCATAGAAGAAGAAGAGGAACTGTTGAGCTTCCTCGGGATCGACCACCATCTCCCAAAGATCGGATGAAGACAATCGCACGGACATCCTGCAGATCTACAAGGACAAGGAGAAAGAAAAGCAAGCGGAGGAAGCCGAGGCACGTGAGAAGGCAAGCATCCGTCCCATCTCCGCACCCGAACACACACATCCTCTCCTTGATGTCTTCTCCGATGTGATGAGGATCGGAAAATGTCTGCGCCACGTAAGAAGAGTTGCAAATGCAGAAGCATTGCACGAATCAAGAATCCTTCACGAGCAAAGACTGATGGAGGGACCAGGAGAGTCCTCGAACACAACTGAAATTGATCCAATGGGAGTGGCTCGACAAATCGCCATCAAGTTGTTCCGCTACCACTTCCCAAACACTCGGAAGAAGCGATGAGGGACTTGGCGATGAAACCGGGATAGTGGGAACCCATCGAGCCAACCCCTATTGAAGGTGTGTTACCACCGCCTGCCCCAACTAACAACAATCAATCAAAACAGCCGGGAGTTTGGAGACGAGTGACCCCATTCCAAGTCACTCACCGGTGCGCGCCCGAGGGGGAAACTCCCTCCACCGCAGCAGAGGTTGGAGGATGTCTGCATATGACTCCACAACGAATCAAGGAGGCGAAGTAGAGAAAATACAAACACAAGAAGAACAACAAGTTGCCATCAACGAAGCTCGGATGATTGAGACTGTCTCGGTGAGGTGCCAACTCGAAGGGCTAATGACGCCGCTGAGGCGGTTGAGGCACGAGATGGAACGCCCCGGAGTTAACACTGGGCGATGAAAGTGCAATCCATGGGGTTGAGACTCCAATGGATGCCACCGCAGAAGACCCTAAGACAATCCGACACTGCGAAAGGGAGGACCAATGCCTCGGCTTGCGCAGAGAGACTGCCGGAGGTAATGAAGGCCACGGGAGGTTGAGACTTCCCGGGGTAAGGTAGTAAGTAGAGAACATCCCTCCCGCTATCATCGACCCATCCGAGAAGGAGATAAGCGCACTTCATGATTCCCAGGATAATCTGATGTAACCTTTCTCGGGATCGAGGAAGGCGATGAAGAAGGCTTCGAGTCATCCCCGTGCCAAATCCAAAAGACTCACCAAGTGCGGATGTTCCAAGCACGAGCAAGTCGATCCCAAGACTACTCGTCAAACCTTTAATTTTGATGACGAGCCACTAATGGAAATCTCATCATCATCCGATGACGCCATCGATAAGGCCGAGGACCGGTCTCAATTGGAAAAATCACCGAGACCAACGGGCTGAGACACCGAGGCTCAAAAACCGGGACCACTTCACAACAAAACCCAACAACCAGAGTCCACTGCGCAAGCTCCTCAAGCTGCAGCAGGATCGATTCCCAAAAGAACTTCACGCGCACCGCTCATCATCGAACAGATGCATCTTCTTTTCTGGTGCCCATTACATAGAAACTCTGAGGTTAAGCGTGCTTGGCCTGGAGTAGACATGGGATGGGTGACCTCCTGGGATGTTTTCCAGGGTGCGCGTGAGTGAGGACAAAGCGCGCTAGAAAAGACTCATGTTGGTTTGTGGGGATAGTCGTCAATCCGAGTAGCGCTAGAGGTCCAACAACTGGTAGGATCGATTCCCAAAAGAACTTCACGCGCACCGCTCATCATCGAACAGATCCCAGTTGGCGGTGATGAATCCTTTGTAGAATCTTTTCCTTTTTCCCTGAGATACCTAACTCCATGAAGAGTCGAAAATGAACAAGCACGCTACCACAAACCAGCTCCGTTTTTCAATCGGCACCATTGTTCCAAACCGATTCACGATTTTGACGCCGCATGGCCATCACCGCAATGGAAGAATCAATCAAGTCCGCGAAGTGTTCAAGGCATTATTCACGAGATTGAACGAATGGAGAGGCATCGAGCCTCTATGGATATGCGATCGACAACGAGATGCCAATCTCACTGCTGATTTAAGAGGCATAACAAATCCGGATCGGGGAATGGTGGCAACAAAGAAGAAACAATGCGTGTGGAACAAGTGAGATACTTCAGGACATTGTTCAACAAGTCGGTATGGAGAGCTGAAAATGCTTGATGCAAAAACGGTTTGAGAGAACATATTGAGCACATGCATGAAGCTCACATTGCCGGGTTAAGGCTAGCTGCGTGAGCAAAACAAGAGTGATCTACGTTTTGGAAGAGACCATGAATACAAAATTCAGCCTTCTCATGGCTGAGATGAAGCGATTTCAAAGAGAGTCCAACGCTACTCGGCCTCAATTTCGTCTTGCATACTCTGGCAGCACTCGAGACAAAACTCAACTATCGCCAGGCTTGACTTCCGCTTGCAAGTTTATTTCCGAGCGTTCCTCTCTCCTTTGATGATGCCAAAAAGGGGAAGAGGAATACCTAAAGCGCAAGGGGATCCGAAGTTGAAAAGGAAGGAAGCAAGCGGCGAAGGAAAATCACCGAAAAGTGTTAAAACAGAAGAAAGGAAAATCTGGAGGGGGAAGGATCAAAAGATATGACCTTGATGATTGCACAAACCCCTCAACAGGGTCCTGTCCAAACCGACATTATCGAAAACTCCCAGTGACTCGCCACTCCAACACTCTGTATCTATGGTCAAAAAGAGAAAAACAATTGAAGCGGGGATGAAGGAAGTGGAAGGAAGAATGGATGCCCGAGTTATGAACATCTTGAAAGAACACGGAGGCATTCCAAAGAGATGAGACACTTATGCCATCTCGGATGTCGGGACAGAGCCACGATCGCCTTGATGAATTTAAAACGCCTCGAATCCGAGGGATACTTTGCAAATATGTCTATGGCTTAAGCTTGGGACTTGTCTTTTGGGAAAAGGGTCTCACGTTATGTGAAGAAGGCGACAGCAGCAGACCATCGGCAAACTCTGCTGGTCACTCCGCCGGTCACTCACCGGAAAGAAGAAGACCCCAAGACAATACACACCCGAGGTAGAGGAAGAAGCGATGATGGAGGAAGAAGCTTGGACTGGGCCTCTCGCCCAAGAATATTGAATACGTAGATCCAGGAAAGAAATGAGGGATCTCTTTGGGTGGGCTTGACCAAGTGGCAAATTTGCAAGTGGCTAAAACTAATCTTTGAGTATGCAAAAAGAATAGAAGAAAAAAACAAGAGACAAACTCAAATGCTATGGGAGGAGAGACAGGAAAGAATAAGAAGAGATGAAGCTGCCCGGAAGGCATATGAAAAGAAAAAGAAGGCGGTGACGACGAAAAAAAAGAGAAGAGAAAGAAGATCTTGAACAAGATGAAAGAAGGAGACAATGAAGAAGATGAAGTGTTCTTTGTCAACCCTTCGTGTATTTTATTATGTAAATACATACAATGTAAGTCTTCCGTAATAAAGCTATAAATTCTTTATTTTTCTCGTGGTAGGCAAATATGAACTCGATACACCTTGTAAACAATTGTGTAAAAAGTACAAGAATGATATGATCAATAAAAAGATTGATTCTCACGCATACATTCTATGTCAATACACTATCTGTATGTATCTTTGTTATTTGCATTTTTGAATGGTTTAAATTTTGGCATCATCAAAAAGGGGGAATTGTTAGGAATTTTATTGTTTAGATTTTGATGAATGCCATGTAAAACTTAGAATAGAAAGTTGGCACCCCAATTCTTGTCAGTAAAATGCATTGTAACAATTAGAGCTGGCCAAGCCGAGTTAAGTCGGCTACCGCGCCCAACATGCAAGAAGACAATCAAGACGGAAGGAAGACTCTGCTGTGAGACAAACAGTATGGCAAAAAAGAGTAGACGGAACTCTCAAGAAGCAATCGAGATACACTAAGTGGAGTATCAATCAAGTCAACTCGAGAAAAGCCAAGTCTCAAGTTGAAGTGACAGAAGAGTCATCAATGATTGGAAACGACTCTAAGTCACCTGGGAAAAGCAAAGAAATGCGGTCAGTCGAGATAATCAGAAAAGATCCGTTGCCGAAAATCAAGAGATTTACTTAAACAAGTAATATCTCCATACCACCTTTCTCGGAGTGCTCGGTCCCGAAGCGTGCAAATGGAATGAACCAATGGGAAGCACTACACCGTGTCGAACTCGAAAAGGTGAAAGAACAATTCATACGAGGAAATGGCAATTCCAAGGATCGCAACAAGACAAGCCAACGATCGCAAGTGACTTTCAAAAATAAGCCTATCTCTTCAACGGACAAATTTTTGAAAGATCACTATAAAAGGCCGAGGAATGACTACGAGAGAAGGTAACTGAACCACGAACATTCAAGAAATCAATTAAAATTATAACCGAAATACTCTCAAATCATTCAAGATCAATCCTCAAGCCTACATTACGAAGTACATCAATCCAACACTAACTTGTGAAGGAAAGAGAACTTCAATCAGTTGAAGAGGAAACTTTTGAAGAAAAGGGTCTACATTCCACGAAGGATTGTAGGAAGGTTCAAGGTCGAACCAAGTCTTAAGCTTTTGGAGGGCTTCGTGATCAAATCCAAAGAGCTTGAGCAAGTGAGTCAGAGTAGCAAGGCAACCCCTGTGAAGAAGCTGAGTCGTCGAGAAGCCACCGAGTGATCAAGGCGTCTCAGGATCGAGTCCCAAAGGATCAAGTTAGTGTGTGATCAAGACTTGTATCCTGGACTGTTACCACTTTGTAAACCGATCATTACCTAGTGGATTCCTCCGGAGTTGGATAAGAGAGGAGTAGAAGAATTACCCCATCTTCGAACCTCTATAAAATTTCACCGTGTCATTTACATTTCAAAGATTTTAATTCCCGCATTTTTAATCGCTTATATATCTTTGATAAATTTGCTATCCATTTGATAATACAAGTACTAAACCAAGCACTAAACTCTTGCTTAATCAAACTTAAGGGTGTTAAGTCTTCCTTTGAAAACAAAACCACAAAATTAATTTAGAGTCAACAAATGAGTTATTCCATCAACAACTCGGTTGAGTCATTGAGAGACTAACTCTACCGATTGACTAAATCGATTGTCCATCAAGGACACAACTGTGAAGAATCAACTCTGTATATTTAAAAGGACTAAATCGAAAATTTGGTAAGGTTTATTCAACCCCCCCTTCTAAACCTTACACTTACACCCCTTGGGACCTACAGTTTGATAATTATTCTAGTGACGATCTTCCTTCTGATTCGAGGATGAATCGTCTCGACCCCGGAGAGAATGATGGAGATAAAAATTAAAAATATCTTATTATCTAATAAGATTAGTTTATTAGGTATTTTATTAGCTTTTAAGAGTTTTCAATAGTTAGGAATTTTATTGTTGTAGGATTTTAATCCTATAAATACTTGCTATTTTATTATTTTTCGGGAGGTTCTATTATTATGTTTTGAGATTTATCTCTTCTCCAAGGAATACACGTTCTTTTGAGAATTTTATTGTTTTGTTCAATACTTCCGGTATTCTTGTGAATCAACGATAGTATTTGTGTTCTTCGTTATTCACGCTTCTGCCTGCATCAATAAGCATCACCTCTTTGTGCATAAGTGGTCCCTTCATCAATAATCTTCTCAATCACAAAGTTAGCTGGAGAATAATTTGTCATCAAGCTGCAAATAGAATTAAAATGAGAACCCCATCGAGTATCTCCCGCTCTCTGTAAGGTCCTAACTTGATTTGCCCCTCTTCCTGTTTTAAGTTCACCAAGTGCAACCTTGCTTGAAATTTCATTTGCTTGAGCTTCTAGCAATTGATCATGTCGTTTGGATGAAGTACCAACAATATTTACAATAGAGGTCAATTGTGTGAAAAACTCATAAATGTGGATAACTTCTCTTGAAGCAGCAACCAAGGCTAGTTGCAACCTGTGAGCGAAGCAATGAACATTGTAAGCATAAGGACATTCTTTAAGAAACAAAGCTTGCAAACCATTCTATTCACCACGCATATTGCTAGCACCATCATATCCTTGACCTCGAATGTTTGCAAGCAAGAGTTATGACAAGACAAGACAGTCTCCAATCCTTTTTTCAAAGTAATAGCAAGTATCAGTAACATGCTCGATATCAAAGAACCTTTCTTGAACAAAACCATCTTTACTAATAAACTGCAAGACAAAAGCCATTTCCTCTTTCTTTAAATTGTCATGAGCTTCATCAATAAGAATGCAAAATTTGGCATCTCCGATTTCTTCTCTAATTGCATTTCTTATATTATTTGCAAGAATATGTAGAATGTCTTGTTGAATATTTCTGGATGTATACTTTGCAACCCTTGGAGCATTCTCCAAAATAAGCTTTTGAACATTGTCATTATAAGACCCGAAATGCTTAAACATTTCAATAAAGTTTCCTCGATTCTTCGAACTTTGACTTTCATCATGACCTCTATATGCACAACCTTGAAATGTCAACCATTTTATAGAATCAATCAAAATCTTTAGTCTTAGTCGGTTATTCTCAATTTCTTCTGATGATTATCTTTTGAAAAAGGTATCAATATGTTGAGATTATTTTACCAAATCATCATAATATTTCACAGAATTATAATGTGGTGAACTGGGACATTTTCCCACATGGTCCAAAAGAACATAACCAGATCCATTATTTACTTTCTTCCAATTTCTGAAATCGTGCTCAATAAATGTGTTTGAACCTGAGCGGCCTGAAGATTGCTTACCAAAAATATAGCATGGCAAACATTAAATAGCATCATCCGCTTTGGAATACTCCAACCAAGAAGGATATAGGTTAAACTAAGAAAGTTGAAATTGACAACATTGGTTTTTACCATTAGAAGATGGATAAGCATCCTGTGGAAGCCTTGGTGGATATGGCCCAATTGAGATAAGCTCGACGGATTTTATTTCTTTGATTTATAGGAAAATCCCAAATTAGAGGACGTGATCCATGATCCCTTTTTAATTGACAAGCATCCATTTGTGAACCATTTAAGCATTGGTGTTTTGACCTATCTGGTTCAAGATATGAAGATTTGAAATTTGATGGCTCAATTGTTAGGTGAAGGATGAATGAATTAATTGAAGAAATAAAATAAAATAAATCAATCTTTATGTGGGTGTTTTATATGTATATTTCTGGAACTCGTAGGATAAACATGAATAAATTATTTTTATTCAATCCATATATATACATATATGTATGTAGCTTAATCATATTTACCAATATACATATTATTTTATCCATAAGAGTTCAAATTTTATTTACACTAATTTGATAATATTCTTTTCATCGAAACTAAAACTATTAGAAAATTCATAATATTTCAAAAATTATGATAGAAATAAGACAATTTTTTATTTTTTTGGAACATAAAAGGACAATTATCTTATAAGTAAACAAACAAATAATGCTAAGCAGACATCAAAGGTTCTTATTTGTCAGTAACACTAGAAGAATTTGTTAAAAGGACTTGTCTATCATGTTAATCATCAATCTTTTTTGGCCAAATGATATTTCAACCATCAAAATTGAATTAGATTTACACTTGTCCCCCAAAAATCCCCAAAAAAATTAATATATATTTGTTGTTGGTTGAGTTGATGATTTGTTTTTTCTTCTAGGCTAGTTTTTCTGGCCTTTACAAAACCCAAATTTTCTATCTGTCCGAGATCAGAGAGATACGGGTATATATCTTTTCCCTAAAAAGTTTTATTATCATTCTTGTTTTTCCTATCTTAAATATGAATGTTGTTTATTAGATTGTTGTTACGCGTTTGCAATTGTGGATACACTGTATGTCGAGCAATCTCGACAAGAAATATCTCAGCAAGGCTCAGCGCAAGAACTATTAGATTGTCTTCACCGCTACAAACCATCTGGAGTGGTACCAAATTGTATTTCTGAAAAAAGACTCCCCAATAATTACAAAAATGTCTTTCAATATATCAGAAAATACGGATTATACACAGAGGAAATATCCCTTTAAGGCTCAATATCAAGAGGATTGCACACAATGTCCGACATGAATCCTGTAAGTGGAATTTGCTTCTATTTTAGAGTCATTCAATTGTTAATAATGTTAATTTTTTTGTATTTAACTCTAAATATTTATTCATTCCAATGTCAATTGCGCTTTCCTTATTTTCGAGCGTACCAACTTTAATTCCTTCTCTAGTATTAATACTTGATCGACTAACTACGACTTTTGAAATATTGGACATCGATAATTTAGGAGTACATTTCAATCCTTATCCAAATACTCCACCTTATTCTATAATACATTTTCAACAAACTTCCAATTTATTTTGAGAAAATACAAAAAATACACATTTGTTATAATATATTTATCTATGAATATTTATCTATACACATTATATTTATCTATGAATACTTATACATTTTATTTTTCCAATTTTGTAAAAGAAAATGAAACAAAAATTTTATTATCCTATACACATTATTTTAGGCCATATCTATTTTTTTGAAGGGGGGATCAATTTTTTTCTTCTACTTTTTTTTAGCTATAATTATCCTCAATTCATAATTAAATCACCAAAATAAAAATTAATTTCCCTACCCCTTAATTTCGGCCATATCATCTTTTTAGAGGAAATCAATTATTTTTTTTACTTTTTTTTCTATAATTATCCTCAGTTCCCAATTAAATCACCAAAACAAAAATTAATTTCCCTACCCCTTAATTTCGCCATAGCATCTCTTTAGGGGAATCAATTTATTTTTTTACTTTTTTTTTTGCTATAATTATCCTCAATTCTTAATTAAATCACCAAAACAAAAAACTAATCCACTACTTCTTAGCAACTTTCGGCCATAGCCATTTAGGGGGGAATCAAGTTCATTTTTTTTTATCCTACTATACCTACTTACCTCCCAACAATCCTCATTCCAAAGTTTAATCATCAAAATACAAAACAATAATGCCATAAGGGATAATTAGGAGGAATCAAGTTTCAATTTTTATTTTAAAACTTATACAACTCTTCCAACTTCTCCTGATTTCCATCGTTCTTATTGTGGTACTCATAGAGGTTGATTTCTTGAATAATTAAGGAAGACCTAGACTTGACTCCAAGCTTGAAGAAGAAATTCAAGACTACGCACATTTAAGGTGAGAAATTGTGGTTTTAGTGTTTTTCCTCTTGACAACTTGAGGAATTAATTTTTGACCCAAGGATTGAATTTTTGGAGCTTAAGGGCTCACTATACAAGTTCAAGTTGAGGTTAGAAGCTTGAAGAGAGAAATTCATTTTTGTAGACTACTTAAGGATATTAAGGTAAGAATTAACCCATTTATTTTAAGATATTTTTTTTGGACTTGAGACCTCAATTTTAACACCAAAATATGGATATGGTGGATACACTGTATGCCGAGCAATCTCGACAAGACATACCTCAACAAGGCTCAACGCAAGAGCTATTAGATTGTCTCCACCGCTACAAACCATCTGCAGTGGCACCAAATTGTATTTCTAAAAAAGGAATCCCCAATAATTACTAAAATGTCTTTCAATATATCAAAGAATACGGATTATACACAGAGGAGCATTATCCCTTTAAGGCTGAATATCAAGAAGATTGCACAATGTACGACATGAATCTTGTAAGTGGAATTTGCTTCTATTTTAGAGTCATTCAATTGTTAATAATGTTAATTTTTTGTATTTCACTCTAAATATTTACTTGTAGGATTTCAAAATTTTTATTAAGGACTTCCGCTACATTCATGGTGGTGGTTGACAAAATTTAGTTATTGACAAATTGCGAGAGCATCCACTTGCCGGAAGCATTTGTTTGACTCCGAGTTTCATGAAATGGAAACTTACAGTGAGTCAAAACTCCTTATTTTTATTTGTATATTAGTAAGCCTTTGCTGACTTTCAATATCACAGGATGGAGTTTATCTAGGATCCAATGAAGAGGAGGTCAATCACATGAATGTTGCGAAAGAAAAAAAGGTGGATTCACCTTATGAGTTTCATGTCTTGACCGTCCTTGTGTATGGAATGGACAGAGATGTCCAGTACCTGTTGTGCCAAAAATCCTATGGGTCGGGTTGGGGTTACAAGCATCAAGGTAGCTAGGCATCTTGTCAGGCAAATATATTATCCCATAGGGATGTCTATTAAGAGGAAGAGAAAAACAAAACCCGATTTTGGACCATCGGAAAGTGATGTGAAAACGGGAGAATATGACGTCAAAAAAGGAAAAGTAAGATAATTTCATGTACTTGTTTACTTTATATATCTTCTTGATATGCACTCTCCAAATTAACCATGCTATTTTTGGCAGCAATTGAAGTCAAGTGAAGAACTCTAGCATTAAGGATCAGGTAGAGGATCAGAGCCATAGGTTGTGTTGGATATTGGTTTGGATATTACAGACTAAAAACTTTATTGGCAAAACTTTAGGGGATTGGTAATTTGGTTCAGAGACTTGTATAAATGAAGTGTTTTGTGTTGAATTCATGTGATTTTGTCGCACTTATGTAAAGAATAACTCAAAGATGATTTAATTTATTTTTTTTAGCTATAATTATCCTCAATTCCTAATTAAATTGCCAAAACAAAAATTAATTTTCCTACCCCTTAATTTCGGCCATAACATCTTTTTAGGGTGAATCAATTTATTTTTTTTTTACTTTTTATTTTGCTATAATTATCCTCAGTTCCTAATTAAATCACCAAAACAAAAATTAATTCCTCTACACCTTAATTTCGGCCATAACATCTTTTTAGGGGGAAATCAATTTATTTATTTTTTACTTTTTTTTTGCTATAATTATCCTCAATTTTAATTAAATGACCAAAACAAAAAATTAATCCACTACTTCTTAGCAACTTTCGTCCATAGCCATTTAGGGGGGAATCAAGTTCATTTTTTTTATCCTACTATACCTACTTACCTCCCAACAATCCTCATTCCAAAGTTTAATCATCAAAACACAAAAAAATAATCCACCTCCATGTAATTTTCGGCCATAAGGGATAATTAGGAGGAATCAAGTTTCAATTTTCATTTTAAAACTTATACAACTCTTCCAACTTCTCCTGATTTCCATACTTAGACAAAAACACACAAAATCCTATCCCATTTCTTACTTGAGGACAAAAATTACAAGCACAATGTGAGAAAGATTTTACTTTCTTCAATCTTCAATTTTATCTCCCTAAAACTTTAAGAATATATCTCCATCTTTTAACTTGATGAATCCTTCTTATTGAGGTACTCCTAGAGGTTGATTTCTTGAAAAATTAAGGAAGACCTAGACTTGACTCCAAACTTGAAGAAGAAATGAAGACTACACACATTTAAGGTGAGAAATTGTGGTTTTAGTGTTTTTCCTCTTGATAACTTGATGAATTAATTTTTGACTCAAGAATTAGAATTTTTGGAGCTTAAGGGCTGGCCTATACAAGTTCAAGTTGAGGTTAGAAGCTTGAAGAGAGAAATTCATTTTTGGAGACTACTTAAGGATATTAAAGTAAGAATTAACTAATTTATTTTAAAATATTTTCCTTGGACTTGAGACCTCAATTTTAACACAAAAATATGGATATGGTGACATTTGGGGGCTGAACTTTGAGTATTAGAACCAAGAGCTTAGATTCTTGAGAAGATCTTTATTTTAACTACGACCCGAAAAATTACTACGAGGTGGGTGAAATCTTTCGAAAATAGGCAAATAATTTTAATAAAATGCATGTAGTACATGAAAAATATTTTATTTACTATATTTATATTACATGTATATTTTTGATACGTATCAAGTTCAAGAAGTTTCACAAAAATGAGCATGATTTTGATTTCTTGCACAATAGGGACATAAGTGTATATATATTTTAATTTCTTGATCATCTCTTGATTAATGTGTTAATCAATGTGTTATATGCTCAAAATCATGTTCTATACTTGATATATATTGTGGAAAATATGACCTTGTGCTCGAATTTGAACAAATATACTATTTATGCAATTTTTGCAAAATTGAGGACTAAACCATAATTTTGAAAACTGTCTAAGGACCAATCTATAAATTTCAAAATTTTGGAAATTTAATAATAATATTTTAAAGATTTTGAGATAAGAAAACCCATCCTTGGAATTTTAGGGACTCAAATGTGGAAAGTTGAAAGTTTAAGGGCAAAAATTGAATTTTTAAAAAACTGTCCAGAGACCTCTCTGAAAATTTTGAAATTTTGACTTCCTCAAACAGAACAACTTATATTTTGAGAAATTTTAAAAGGTTAAAATGGTTTGGGTTGAGAAAACCAACTTTTGAAACTTTAAGTACTAAAGTGTAAAAATTCTAATCTCTAAGGACCAAATGAAATTTCCAGAAAAGAAACGTCCCAGACACCTGAAAAATTACATAACCTAAATTTTATAACATTTTGAACTCATGGTTCAAGTTTCATAACAAACGAACACCAAATAAACCATTGAGGGCAAAAACCGAATTTTGGATTAGAAATGGAATTTGTAAAAATTAAGGGACTTAAACCGACCCTATTTCAAAATTGTTTTTGTCCCAACATCCTACTGTTATACAAGATATTAAAATTGGAATCACATCAAAAGCCCTCCCGGTTTGTGAGATCCAAAATTTTTAAGTTCGGGTCCAAATATGATAATTTTGGCAAAAGAAGGGACCAAACTGAAATTTTCCTAAAACTTATTCGCCAAAAATATTTTGGATCATACAACTGTAAGTGTACAATGTAGTTTATACAATATTGGCAAGCAAGGTCGTATTCCACAAGGATTGATATTCGAAACACTTAGGATATAATAACATCGTATTCCAATTTTATTGAAGCGATCGAATATTGAGTTTAAGTAAAAATCAAAAAATAAAAGGAAAAAATAAATAAATTTGTGAACCCCACAAGTATTTTCAACAACTACACGAGCAACCTTAGGTACATAATCTCAATATTTTTCTTCAATATTAAATGCAAGTAAAGTTTTAAGAACCAATTCATTCAATTCTATGGGTTCAATTCCTAAGTTAGTCTATTCCCCCTCCCGGACGACCCATAAACAGTAGATTAATAACAATTGTAGGTCTCCCGACTCGATACACTCATTTATGTCTGAATTCGATTTTCGTCTTTGTTAGAACCCCTCTTCTGAATTTCGCACTAACAAATATAACATGCTAATTATTGATCAGATAAAAAGCAATTAAGAATAAGCACTCGAATTCATAAAATAAAAAGCATGAATTAATTAATAAAACAAATAATCATATTTAACATGAATCCACAGTTTCGATTATGCCAAACATTGATTACAAACTCATAGATAAATTCGAATCAACATTATGACATTGTTTAAGCACATACAAGAGATCTAGACATAGAAAGAAAACCCCTTCTTGTCAGGATGGATTCTCCTTCCAAGCCTTCAAAAATTTTGTGCTCCCGTAGATGCCAAAGTCTTGTGGTGTTCTTCGCGACCTAGCCTTCTTCTCTCAGAAGATCTTCGATTCTTGCGTTCCTGTGTTATTTGATGTGTTTTCTCTATATGAAGTGATATATTTTCGTGCAAGCCTTGGGTTCCTTTTATAGATACTTGGAGAGATCGCTTGTAGAATTGGAACGGGAAGAAAACTCTGAAAAACACGCCGTGATTGTGTAATACCCAGCTTAATATTTGATATTTATTATCTTTAATGATGTTATCTATAATATTAAAACTAGTATTATTATTAGTCTCAACATTTCTTCCTAAGATTTTATGGTTGGCCTGCTATCAATCCAATTTTATTCAAACTCATTCAATGGTCCAGTTAAATATTTTGTTTTATCAAAGCTCAAATCCATTTATATAAACCCGAGTTCCACTAAATCTGTAATATATGTTAATGTTATTATTATTATTATTATTATTATTATTATTATTATTATTATTACTACATTGTATTAATTTTTTTATTCGTTTGTATAAATAAATAATGGTTGATTTATATTTTTATAAAGTATATATATAGTTTAACAGTATATTATAAGTTGAGATGAGATTTTTATATGAATTTTTAATCACAAACAAATTTCCCAGGGCTATAGCTAATAATTCCTCCCATTTCTCACACAATTCAACTAATTTGAAATTTCTAATAATAATTCTTTTATATTTTTGTCCCATGAGAACAATTATAGATGGCTTCCAACACCAAGTTTTTTTATCCCCACATTTTCAGCAATTTGGAGTTTGCAATAATATAACTCATCCCATTTTTTCTTTCAGTAACAAATGTTATATAGAAGAATTCTTTATGATATATATGTTAAATAAATTTTATTTAATTTTGGTTATTATTCCTTTTATTTTAATGATAAACATAGATTTTATGAAAGATAATTATGTATATAATTATTGTTATTATTATTATATAAAAATATAGATATACAATTTTTATACATATACGTTTAGTTGGGGAGGAGTTTTTGTGGTGCCCATTTATCTATTCTAATATATATTGATAAATATATTACCGTGTTTATCTTATAAATAAATATTTACGTGTAACTTACATAAATAATTATATGTATTATATCTATCAATTAGATAGTTTCAAATTTTCAAACTCTTTTGGATAGGCCTAATCTGTAATCCGATAATTTATTTCAATTGTTAATCAATTTATTTTATCACTTTCATAATAAATATATATATATAATAAATATATGTATTAATTATTTATATCAGTCATGGATTCTTTTTTTCAAATTTCAAAAACTCTATTAAGATAAGTCTCAATCCCTAATGACGTGGAATATTATTCAGCACATCTCCCATGTTTCAACAAATAGGAGATTTCAGATAAATTTCCTCCCCTCTTTTTCTCTCACGTTCAACAAATCTTAAGAGAATAAAAAGAAAAGCCATACCACTTATTCTCCATTTTTACTCACAACACAATCCCTTCACTAACATAGGGGTATAATTTTATTTATTAAGCTTTGTGAGCTTGTAAATGGGTTGAGGAGTCGATGGGGTGAGTGGCCACGATGGAGTGTGTATATATTTGTTTGGGTTATATTATTTGAGATAGGTTGCCAGAGTTGGGCTGCCGGAATTTTCTTCCTCGCCAGAGTCGAACGAGAGAGAGAGAGTTGAGTTTTCCTTGGGGCTATGCGGTTTTGTTTCATGGCGGTGGTGGAGACGGTTGTTACAGAGGGTGTGAAGTCGCTTCACAACTGGAAAATAGAAAGAGAGAAGGAAATAGGCTGACAGTTTTGGATCGGGCTGGTTTAGTGTGTTTGTGCGTGTGCGAGATGAAACAGGTGCGTGGGTTCGAGTCACCGGAGTCATGCGACACCGGTTGCCATCACCGAACGGAAAGTTGGACAAGGAAGGTGACGTGAATGGTAGTTGGGAGCTAAGGTTTTGTTTTTGAGAATTTAATAGAGTTTGACTTTGGTTGCAATTTTAGATTTTTCCATTGAGCCCTAAACCTCAAATCAAAGTTTTTGCATTTTTTTCAATTTAGTCCCAGTCAGTTTTAATTTAGTCCAATTCCCATATATTAGTTTTTAGACTTTTTAATTTACCCCTCCAACATTTCAATTAGTCCATTTCCCAAACTAAACTTCTTAACTTTTTCAATTTGACCCCACTATATTTAATTTAGTCCAAAAACCAAAAACTCACTTCCAGTTACTTTCATTTAAGCCCTAAAACTTATATTTTTGATCATTTTTCACCCACTAAAAGCCTTAAACTATTTATTTTATAAATGTAATTATTTTATTTAGAGGTCACTATTTAGTCTCGAGACCTAATTAATGTTGAACTTATATTTTAGGTGATGATGAATCAAACAATTAGGCTTTCTACTTTGGAGCTTTATACATCTGATACTTGATTTTGAGGTAGGTATTTTCTTTACACATTTTAAGTGCAAAGTTTAATTGTTTTTATTAAATATGTCATGTATAATTTTATGAATTCTATGTTTGACAATGTGATTAAAATTCTTGAACTTGATGTGCATATTATATGCGAAGAATCTGTATTTATTTATGTGTGGCTTCGACAAATGGCAAAGTAGGCTTCGACCAATGGCAAAGTATGACTTCGGTCAAATGGCAAAGTAGGCTTCGACCAATGGCAAAGTAGGCTTCCGCCAGTGGCAAAATATGGCTTCAGTCAATGGCAAAGTATATGTGTGGCTTCGGCCAATGACAAAGTATATGTGAGGCTTCTGCCAATGGCAAAGTATATGTGTGGCTTCGGCCAATGGCAAAGTATATGTGATGGCAAATTATATGTGCTCGAATTCATTAAAATATGCTATTTTATATTTAATTTGGATAATTAGAATCCCTACTGAGTATGTGTTACTCACCCCTATTATTTCAAGCTATTTTCAGATTAAATGGGTGGATGCGCTGCCGATGTTGGGGATAGCCGAAGACTTTACACTTTAGTTATTTAACTTTTTGAATTGTTGACCGATTTTCAAATTCAAACAAACGCGACGTAGTATCTCTTATTTTATTAATATTTATTTTTAATCTTAGCTAATACTCTAAGGTTGCTTATTTTAGAACTATTTTTAGTAATTTATTTTAAACTTCATTATTGCTTCCGATCGAGTTATCTATTTTATTTTAAAATATAAAAAAAGGTAAGTGGTGCATTGAAACTTTTATAATTAAACTATGTTTTATAAAATCAGAGTAGCGCAGTGAAAGTGTGATGGATTATTGGATTTCTTAATAAAATAGTTCCATTTATTTTTGAGATGTGTCTTATTCGTTCGCATTTTAATACACTTTATTATTACTATATTAAGTAAAAAAAAGAAAATTTAAATGCATTCTTTATTTTAGTAACGCTAAAAAAAACCCTTTATAAAAAGTGGGGGCACCACACGGCCGTGTGGTCTTATGCAAAACCTTTCCCACACGGTTGTGTGATCCTACACGGGCAGGTGGTGCGGTTCTCTACTCTTTTCCACATGGCTGTGTGGGATCGCACGGTCCGACCGTGTGGCCCTGATTCTGACCCCTGTTTTGCCCAACTTCACACGGTTATGTAGTTTCACACTGGCATTTCCACATGGTTGTGTGACACCACACGGTCCGGCCGTGTGAAGTGTTTTTGTCCATTTTCTTCGTCGTTTTGATTTCTCTTTGCATTCGTCAATCTTAGCCGGGCATTCCAACCGATATTTCTTCGTTTTAAGCTCCGTTTTCTATAAAAGTTACAAGAATACGCAGTATCATGCCCTTTTAAGGAAACCAAGTAAAACATACTAAATATGCGTGCAAATGCATCAAATATATATTATTTTAAGCCCCAAAATGCACGTATATTTTACACACATCAAAATCCCCCAAACTTAAAGCATTGCTCGTCCTCAAGAAAATTAAGAAAAATAATATAAGGGGTAAAAACGAACGAACACCCAAGAACACTATGAACATTAAATAGCATTTGACTCCATACTCAAGGAAACCATGTAATTTATCATCAAGAAGTCATCATTCATAAACTCAACATGATTAATACTCTCTTGGGTACTTGACATCGTGACTCACAAGTAGATAGTGTATCACTCTACTCTCAAAAGTATATGGGTAATGTTTACGCTCAAATTCAATTCAGTGAAAGTAGAACTACCATAGGCTTGCAAATCGTCTAACATCTCTACCACTTTTGTGTGCACAACTTAAGAATCAAAAAAGACTTTTATTAGGTTGTAATGTAGGCTCTTTGGTAAGGGTAGGAAAAGTTGGATTAAGTGACTGGACTTGAGCAAATAGAATTTAAGCATACAAACTTGCAATTCACCAACCCAATTTCATATAATACTCATTTTCTGTTTCAATTCCACCCTTATTTCTCCTTTTTCATACTTAGGCCTTTTTGCCTTCTTTTCTTTTTTCTAGTGTTTAAGCTTTCAGAATTTTTTTCTTTTTGCTTTGCCCGATTTTCTCTATGTCATTTTCAGAGATTTTCTTGCTTTTTCGAGCTTCATGTATTTTTTCTTTTACCCAGATACTGCTCCTCCCTCTTTCTTTTGCCAACTTCCTCTATTTTTTCCATAAATTTTTGCCACTTCTCCCCCAAACTTGTTCATTTTCTTTAAGCTCAAGAAATTTTAGGGATAAAAACATGTTTAAATTTCAAAGATCAATGTGGCTCAGAATAAAAGTTTTTTTTTGGTTCAAAATTGGCTAACTAGGGAATCATGAGTTCATAGGTAGCCTTTTTAGGCTAAGTAGGCTAAACAAAAATGGCCTTAGATCATTTTCAAAAATTGCACACACACATGGCTTCAATGAAGATAACAGAGCAAGTTCTAGAGTTCTATCAATCATGAATGACACACTCAAGAAAAAAACAAGTCTGCATAATATAAAACAGTTTAAGGCACAAAAGCTCACAGGCTTATTTTTCGCAACATGCTCAGATACCTAATTTTTTTAACTAATGCCAAGCAAATAAATAACATCTTCCCAATAATTTATCACATTATTCCCACAAGTATGTTATCTCATTCCATAAAATGCTCATAGTAAAATCATACGGGAGCTTGGCATTTAAAAACTTAACTAAAATCACAAAAAAACAATTATACATGCTAAAGCGGTAAATGTGCTAATACAATAAAACAAAAATAAACAAAAAAAAATTGAATTTTTTTTGAAAATATAAATGCAAAGTGCTCTATATGCAATCTTAAGTGCAATGCAAAATGCAAAAAAGTACTAAATTACGCATTCTTGACAACCCCCCAAACTTAAAATATGATTCGTCCCGAATATATGAGGAAATTATCAAAAGAAAGAGGAATGCATAATAAGTACTTACATGGATAGTTCACAACAAGAAGATGGTCGAAATTTCTTGCGGAGTTTCTGCCCCATAGTAGTGTTTAATTTTTTGCCCATTTACGATGAAGGTTCGACCATTTTTTGCTAGTAATTCAATAGCTCATGTGATAGAACCTTTTTGATTACAAATGGACCAGACCACCTTGATTTAAGCTTACCTGGGTACTACTTGCCCGGGTAGGAATTCTCGTCTTAGAATCTTTTTGTCATGCCATCTCTTTGTGCGATCTTTGTAGATTTGGGCATTTTCGTATGCATCTTGATGGAATTCTTCCAGTTCGCTTATTTGCAGACTTCTCTTTTCGCCTACTGCAGTCATGTCAAAGTTAAGCTTTTTCACTGCCCAAAATGCTTTATGTTCTAATTCCACGGAAGGTGGCATGATTTTCCAAAAACTAATCGATATGGAGACATATACAGAGGTGTTTTGTATGCCGTACGATAAGCCCATAAAGCATCATCAAGCTTTAAAGCCCAATCTTTTCGATTTATGCTAACCATTTTTCCTAAGATCTGCTTAATTTCCCTATTGGATACCTCGGCTAGCCCATTTGACTGTGGGTGGTAAGTGGCGGCCACTCGATGTTTTACTCCGTATTTCTCCATCATATTATTAAACAATTTATTGCAGAAGTGCGACCCTCCATCACTAATTAGGGCCCATGGAGTATCAAACCGAGTGAAAATATTCTTTTGCAAAATTTTTAACACTATTCTAGCATCGTTTGTTTTAGTAGGGATATCTTCTACCCATTTGGATACATAATCCACTGCAAGAAGGATGTATAAGTATCCATTTGATGCTGGAAATGGTCCCATGAAGTCTATACCCCGGACGTCGAATAATTTTACTTCCATTATTGGAGTTAATGGCATCTCATGTCATCTTGAAATATTTCCCATACGTTGACACCTATCGCACTGCAAAACAAACTTATAGCAATCTTTGAAAATATAAGGCCAAAAGAAACCAAACAGTAATACCTTAGCCGCAGTGCGCGTTGGTCCAAAGTGGTCCCCATATGGTGATGAATGGAATTGCTCCAGAATGCTTGCCCATTCTTCTTGAGGTACACATCTCCTAATAACTGAATCTGCATATCTTTTAAATAATAGAGGTTAGTCCCACAGAAAATATCTCACATCATGAAAAAATTTCTTTTTAGCATGATATGTGATATCTGGTGGTAAAGCCCCCTTACTAAGTAATTTACAATATCAGCGTACCAGGGGACAGTCATTTCGGCCACCAGGATTAGTTCATCCAGAAATGTTTCTTTGATTGTTGTGCCCTTTGTGTTTTCATCAGTTGTTTGCTCAAGTCGTGAGAGATTATCAGCTACCACGTTCTCACACCCTTTCCGATCCCGAATTTCGTATCAAACTCTTGTAGCAAGAGTATCCATCGAATGAGCCTAGGTTTAGCATCTTTGTTTGCGAATAGATATTTGACCGCAGCGTGGTCCGTATGGACTATTGTCTTTATTCCAATCAAGTATGCCCGAAACTTGTCAAATGCAAACACTACTGCCAACAATTCTTTTTTAGTTGTGGTGTAATTTTATTGTGCCGAATCCAATATTCGACTTGCGTAGTAAATAACACAAAACAACTTTTTGCATTTTTGTCCCAGCGCGGCCCCTACTGCATAGTCGCTTACGTCGCACATTATCTCGAAAGGTTGACTCCAATCTGGTGTGATCAAAATTGGTGCAGTCACCAGAGCCTTCTTCAGTGTTTCAAATGCCTGTAGACAATCAGGGGTGAAAGCAAAAGGTACATCTTTTTCAAGTAAGTGGGAAAGGGGTTTGGTTATTTTTGAAAAATCTCGAATAAAGCGTCTATAAAAACCCGCATGTCCCAAAAAGCTCCTTACTGCTTTCTCGTTCTTTGGAGGTGGAAGTTTTTCGATTGCCACCCCTTTTGCTCGGTCAACTTCTAAACCTATGAAAGAGACACAATGACCGAGTACAATGCCATCTTTTACTATAAAATAACATTTTTCCCAGTTTAGTACTAAGTTCTTTTCCTCGCATCTCTGCAAAACAAGGGTTAGATTATGCAAGCAATGATCAAACGAACTACCAAAAACTGAGAAGTCATCCATGAAAACTTCCATGATGTTTTCAATCATTCCGTGGAATATCGCCATCATACATATATGAAATATTGCAGGTGCATTACATAACCCAAATGATAATCTACGAAATGCGAACACACCATAAGGGCATGCAAATGCTGTCTTTTCTTGGTCCTCTGGAGCAATCACAATATGATTATACTCGAGTACCCATCCAGGAAACAATAGTATTCATAACCTGCAAGGCGATCTAACATTTGATCCATAAAGGGGAAGGGAAAGTGATCTTTGCGAGTTGCGGCATTTAATTTTCGATAATCAATGCAAATATGCCACCCTGTAACAACTCTAGTAGCTAAAATTTCATTGTTTTCACTTTTTATTATCGTCATTCCTCCCTTTTTTGGTACGACTTGTACTGGACTTACCCAATTACTGTCAGATATAACAAAAATTATTCCATTATCTAACCATTTAAGTACTTCCTTCTTGACGACCTCCTGCATAAATGTGTTATGTCTTCATTGATGTTGCACAAAAGGTTTACAATCATCTTCCATTCTTACTTATGCATGCAAATCGAAGGGCTTATACCTTTTAAATCAGAAATAGACCATCCAATCGCAGTTTTATGTTCCCTTAAGACATGCAGTAGTTTTTCCAATTGATTTTTAGTAAGGGAAGAAGAAACTATTACTGGATAGGTTTTGTTGTCGCCTAATAATGCATATTTGAGATGGTCCGGAAGAGGTTTAAGTTTTGGAGAGCCCGGGAGATCATTTTTCGAAATTTCAAAAAAAACACTTGTCGCACGATCAGGTTATGTGAAACCACATGTCCATGTGGAATTGGGACGTCGGAGACTGATCGCACGGGCTGGCTGTGTGAGATTACATGAGCGTGTGAGAAGTAGTCCCTTGGTCGCATGGTCCGGTCGTGTTGTCTCATACGGCCGTGTGACTGGAGGTCTTCGAATATAACGTACCGCATGGCCTGACCATATTGCTCCATACGGGCGTGTGCATCTGGAAGCGTGCATCGCACCCGGGACGTGTTGCTCCACACGGGCGTGTGGGGTGTTCAGAACACCATTTTTTGGAATTTTCTCTTCCGCTGAATCTAAGGCTAGCACAAAATCGATAACCCCATTGTTAATAATATCCAAACACATACCTTGGGATTCCACTGAGTGACTTAAGCACCATTCCAATGCGTATTTCATCACAACTTGTTCAAACTCAGCTTCCATGCATGGGGTAAGCACATCAAGCATGTTGTAATGTTCAATGTTTTCATGAAATTGCATAGCTTTGTAAATCAAAAATAATATTTGTTCATCATTTACTCGTAATGTTAATTCACCTTTTTGCACATCAATTAGTGCTCTACCTGTGGCCAAGAATGGTCTTCCCAGAATTAATGGAACCTCGCGGTCTTCTTCCATCTCCAACACAATGAAGTCTGCTGGAAAGATGAATTTGTCTACCTTCACTAACACGTCTTCAATCACCCTTTTCGGATATGTTATCGAGCGATCTACTAATTGTAGGGTAATTTTCGTAGGCATTACTTCGCCTAATCCAAGTTTTTGAAATATTGATAACGACATCGAGTTAATGCTTGCACCTAAGTCGCATAGTGCTTTATTAAAGGTTGTTCCCCCTATTACGCATGGAATCGTGAAACTCCCGGGATCCTTGCACTTTTGAGGTAACTTCCTTTGAATAATTGCACTACACCCCTATGTGAGTTTCACCATTTCATATTCCGAGATTTCTCTTTTCTTTGCCATGATATCTTTAAGAAATTTCGCATAGTTTGACATTTGTTCTAGTGCATCCGCAAAAGGTATACTGATTTGAATTTTCTTAAAAATCTCCAAAATTTTTAGAAATTGATCATCTAATTTCTTTTTCTGAAACCTTTGCGGGAAAGGGATAGGTACCTCAGTTCTTGCAATAGTTGGAGCAGATTTTACCTTTTCTTTTTCCACTATTTGTGGCGCCACCTCCTCTGTCGAGTCCTGCTCCTCGATTGCTTCTATTTCTTGATCAATTGGCATCTTTGGACCTTCATAATTTGTTCCAGTCCTCAGACGAATGGATTGGCACTGTTCTCCCAGATCTGTCCTTGTATCTTTTGGGAATTTGTCTTTTTGGTGTTGGCTATGTATTGATGTAGCAATTTTCCTCACCTGCTTTTCCAAAGATTTCAATATATCATTCATGTTAGTATTTAATTAAGTTACCTGATCCTCGATTCTGTCTATCTTGGCTTCATCCTGGTTTAATCGAGCTCAAGTTTTGCCGATGAATGTAGCCAGCATCTCTTCTAGAGATGGTTTCTGTTCCTTTGGCAGCCCCGAATTATAGTAAGGTTGTGTCTGATTAATTCTGTAGTTATTATAGCCTTGATGTCCTACAAAATTTGCTTCCTCGACAGCCATTGCTACCTCCTTTGAAGTTACTTGCTACATCGCATCCAGTTTCATACTTAGCATGGATATTTGTTCTATGAGTATGGCGATCTTATCCTTATCCTGAATTTCCGCGATACGTCTATCCTCGGATCTCACGGATGGCCATTGGTAACTATTGTTCGCCATCTCCTCTAACAAGTCTAGTGCCTCCTCAGGATATTTCCCTAGTAGTGCACCCCCTGATGTAGCATCTATAATTGTTCTTGTGTTTCCACTTAAACCATTATAGAAGTACTGAACCTGTTGGTAGTCGGGATATCCGTGTTGAGGGCACTTCCTTAGCAATTCACTAAATTTATCCCATGCTTCATATAGTGGCTCAGCATCTAATTGCCTAAACTGGGCGATCTCATATTTTAGTTGCAGTATTTTACTGGGGGGAAAATATTTGGCTAGAAACCGTTGACTTTGTTTTGCCCAATTTGCGGCTGGTGGTGTTAGAGAGCATAACCATCCCTTAGCCTTATCGCGTAGAGAGAATGCGAAAAGACGACATCGAATGATATCCTCAGAAACACCATTCATTTTTTTAATAGTATCGCAAATTTCTAAAAAGTGCGCAGATGCGCGTTTGGATCCTCAATGGCTCTACCCCCAAACTGGTTTTGTGACACCATCTGGATCAATGCTGGTTTTAGTTCAAAATTATTTGCATTGATCGGCAGATGGGCCACACCCATAAGTTTGACTTACCTCCGGCCGGAAGTAGTCCCTAATCGCCTTCTTGCGGCCTTTCCACACCCGGTCCTATACGCCGCCCTTGGTGGGCGCTCCTCATTGTTTCCCCTGTTCTCCACTAAGTTTGGATTTGTCCTGGCCCGCCATTGCTTTGGCTCTTTTCCTTAGTTGTTTTGTTGTCTTTTTAATTTCCAAATTAATGGATATTGGCTGGGTGGATCTAGAACGCGTGATCATGCACTCTCTGCACTTAACAAAAACAATGTCAGAACCGAACAAATAAACAAACAAAAAATAAAAATAATTTTGAATTATTTTCGAAAATTCTAAAAAAATAAAAGAAAAATTATGCTTCAATTAAGATTGAACTACTTATTACTATATCTAAGTAGAATCTAATCAATCCCCGGCAACGTTGCCAAAAACTTGTTCGCCAAAGATATTTTGGATCATACAACTGCAATTGTACAGTGTAGTTTATAAAATAATGGCAAGCAACGTCGTATTTCTCAAGGATTGATATTCGAAACACTTAGGCTATAATAACATCATATTCCAATTTTATTGAAGCGACCGAATATTGAGTTTAAGTAAAAATCGAAAATTAAAAGGAAAAAATAAATAAATTTGTGAACCCCACAAGTATTTTCAACAACTACAGGAGCAACCTTAGGCACATAATCTCAACATGTTTCTTCAATATTAAATGCAAGTAAAGTTTTAAGAACCAATTCATGCAATTCTATGAGTTCAATTCCTAAGTTAGTCTATTCCCCCTCCCGGGCCGCGCATAAACAGTAGATTAATAACAATTGTAGGTCTCCCGACTTGATACACCTATTATTAACTCCCAAAAGATCTATGAATTGAATGACTACCCAGAAACAGTTGTAGGTCTCCCGACTCGATACACCTGTTTATGTCTGAATTCGATTTCCGTATTTGTTAGAACTCCTCTTCCGAATTTCGCACTAACAAATATGACATGCTAATTATTGATTAGATAAAAAACAATTAAGAATAAGCACTCGAATTCATAAAATAGAAAGCATGAATTAATTAAGAAAACAAATAACCATATTTAACATGAATCCACAGTTTCGATTATGCCTCTAAGATCCGAAAGATATGCCAAACATTGATTACAAACTCATAGACAAATTTGAATCAAAATTCGTAGATGCGAAAGCCTTGTGGTGTTCTTCGCCACCTAGCATTCTTCTCTCAGAAGATCTTCGATTCTTGCGTTCCTGTATTATTTGATGTGTTTTCTTAATATGAAGTGATATATTTTCGTGCAAGCCTTGGGTCCCTTTTATAGATGCTTGGAGAGATCACTTATAGAGTTGGAACGAGAAAAAAACTCTGAAAAATGCGTCGTGACAGAGTCCCACACGGCCGTGTGGTCTTGTGCAAAACCTTTCCCACATGGTTATGTGATCCTACACGGGCAGGTGGCGCGGTTATCTACCCTTTTCCACACGACTGTGTGGGATCACACGGTCCAGCCGTGTGGCCCTGTTAGAAAATTTATTTTATAATTTTGCCTGATGCCATGTAAAACTTAAACTAGAAATTTGGCACCCCATTTTCCTTGTAATTTGTATTGTAATAGATAGGGCTGGAAAAGCTCAGTCAAGTCAGCTATGCCTAGAAATACAAGAAGTCAATCAAGATCGAAGTGAAGACTCACTGTAAAGACAAACCGAGTATGGCAAAGAAGAAAAGTCAAGAACTCGATTTGAAGGTGTATCACCGCTGAAACAATGTGTGAAGAGTCGACCAAGTCAACTCAAGAAGCCAATCTCAAGTTGAAGTGACGGATGAGTCATCCAAAGATTGGAAGCTAACTCAAGTCACCTGAGGAATAAAAGACTGCAGTCAAGTCAAGATAACTGAACGAGATCCGTTGATGAAAGTCAAGAATGTTACTCAGAATGGTAACATGTTAAAGTTGTCAGAGATAAAGTGTTAGTTCCAGTTGTGTGCAAAAGGAACAAACCAATGGGAAGCATCGCACTAAGTATCGATCTGATACGCAATCTTTGCCGCAAGACATTAAATATGAGGAAATGTCAACATCAAGGACTGCAACAAGACAAGCCAACGAACACACGTGACTTTTGAATTAGCCTATCTCTTCAACAGGCAAAATTTAAAAAGTTCACTATAAAAGGCTGAGGAAACTCATTGAGAAAAGGTTACCTGAATCACGAACAAGCAAGCTTCAATCAAGCATCTAACCTGAAAAAATTCTCAAGAATATTCAAGCAAAAATACTCAAGCCTACAACTCGAAGGAAATCAATCCAACACTAAGTTGTGAAGGAAAGACTACTTCAAACCTGTTGAAGATGAAATCTTTGAAGCATCAAAGAGGGGTCTACTTTCCAAGGATGATTGTAGAAAGGTTCAAGGTCGAACCAGTATCAAGTGATTGGAGGGTTTCGTGATCAAATCCAAGAGCTTGAGAAAGTGAGCTAAAGTAGCAAGGCAGCTGCCCTGTGAAGAAGCAAAATTCAATAGCCACATCCACAGCTGAAGCAGAGTACATAGCTGCGGACAACTGATGTGCCCAAGTCTTATGGATGAGTCATCAGCTGGGAGACTATGAGATTGAAGAAAAAGAGATTCCAATTATGTGTGATAACACTAGTTCTATTGCAATCACACAAAATATTGTTTGGCATTCAAGAACAAAGAACATTGATGTCAGATATCATTTTATAAGAGATCATGTTGAAAAGAAAGACATCACTTTGGAATATATCTCAACTGATAAGCAGTTAGCTGACATTTTCACTAAGCCTCTATGTGAATCAAGATTTGAAGAGCTTAAGAATGAGCTAGGGTTCATTGAGCTGAGTTGACACTCAGAAGACTCAATCAGCAGAGATAGAAGATGAGAAAATAAGAACAGAGCAAGTTTCACACATCAGCCAAGTGAAACAACTGTATTAGGAAGTCAGCTGTACTAAGTCACTTAATGAGAAGACAGAAGCAGAGTTAAGTCATATTTGATATAAGCCGAGTCATTTATGAACTAAGTGAACAAAACGCAGTTGTTTTAAATGAGCGGGAATGTTTTTTAAGGATGACGTCAGCGTAATAATGATGGGTACAGTAAAAAGCTGCACAGTAAACATATGATTGGATATAAATGCTGCTGCATTTAATGCGGGGAATTAAATGCGGTTTGACGTCTTAATCTGAGCCATTGATCTCGATAAAAAAAAATCAAAATCCGTAGAACTATCCTTTCATAACCCTTATATACAGTTTTCAGTCTTCTCTCTCACTTACTGAAACTGTTCATCTTCAAAGCAAAAGCAAAGCAAGTTCTATTCTCTCCCAGAAATCCTAAGTATACTCAAGCAAGTTCTTCAGTTTTTAATCGGTAAAATCTCTGAAAATGGCACCAAAGATCGACTACGTTAAGCTCTCAAAGCAAATTCACTCAGGATCGTCCGTAGACTTCGAAGGAATGGTGAAACAGGGTTCTGATGAAACCCTTGTTAGGAAAATCGCTGAAATGATAGAAAAGTCCGGTCTCAAGGCCTTTCTAACCATGGAATACTCGCACACTTACCTAGAGGAGGTAGCGATGTTCTATGTCAACGTGGAGGTGCAGGACGAAGAAATCAAGTATTCTGTCCACAACAAGGACATCAAAATAAGTGCTAAGGACCTTGTTGAGCACTGCTTATTGCCCTCTGAGGGGCTAAAGGAGATACATGAAGCTGATGTAGACTTGGCTGCTGCATGGAAAGAAGTATCCAAACCTGAGTGTGATGCTAAGGTAGTCTACACAGCTGACAAGAAGTTGCTGAAGGACGACTACCATAAGCTGATGGATGTCGTCTCCAAATGTGTAGATATGAAGTTTGGCAGCTTCAATCAGCTGTCAAAGACTAAGCTGATCGTCATGGCTGCGATCAAGCAGGGCAAGAAGGTCAACTGGGCTGAGTTCATCTACAACAGCAGACTCTGCCAGAATGTTTGGAACAAGACCTTCAAAGAAGATGGTTCCTTTGGATGTTCTCTCGGATATGGCCTTGTGATTGGCCATCTGCTAGAAGTGAAGGGTATTGCCCTTCGACATGGCAAACCCTTCCATGTCAATAAAAAGATGTTTAGGGCAAACCTCTCAGGTGCCCAAAAGAGAGCCCATGCCAAGAGGACGGATACAAGTGAGGGGCAATCAGCTGACCCCGAAGACACAACTGCTACCCCTCTTCCGAAGAAGAAAGTTGCCCCAGCAGCTCAAAAGAAGAAAGCTGCCACTGCAGCTAAGAAAAAGGATGCCCCTACCCCCGCAGCAGCAGTCCCCCGCCCGTGAAAAAGGATGCCCGCCCCGCAAACAGACTCCCCTGCGGCGCATTGTAAAGGAACCCTTAATTCCTTCCACGATCGTGAAGAAGAAAGCGAACCCTTAATTCCTTCCACAAGCCGTGAAGAAGAAAGAACACGCCAAGCCCGGAAGGACTCCTTCTAAGAAAGGTACTCAAGCCACGTATGTGTCCATCAATCGAACTTAAGTCCCTTTCGTCCAAGAAAAAGAAGATTGGTAAGAAAATCCGACCTTGAGAAGACAAATTTGAGTCCACTCAACCGAAAAGGAAGAAGAGACTACCGAAATCAAGAAGAAGAAGAAGAATCGACAAAATGGCCAAGCTCGCGATGATGTGCGCAGACATCGGCCGGACACAAAGAAAGAGTACTCAAAGAAGCAACAACCTATTGAAAGAGTTGTCTCTCCACCGCCAATCGCTGAAGGCGAGGAGGAGCAGTCCCTCTTGCCTTCATTCCCAAGAGAAAAGAAGATGAGGATGATGAATGATATAATCATGTACTCTCTACTGTATCAAGACATCCAGCGACGCCTACGAGAGTGGAGGGCATGGAAACTTGATCACTCAAGGGTACAATTCACAAACCCTGAGTTTATTGATGAAGAAGAGGAATTGCTACGATTTCTCGGTATAGAGACTGTGCGACAGGCCCTTGATGAAGAAAATTGCATGGATATTCTTCGAATCATCAAGGATGAAGAAAAAGAAAAAGCAGCCGAGGAAGCACGAACACTTGAGAAAGCCAAGATGTGTGAGTTTACTGGTTCTCATGACCACACTCATACACATCTCGATGTGTTCTCTGAAAGTGATGAGGATCCCACTGCTGCAGCAGAGAAGTCAGATATGCAGCAGGCTCTGAGGGAATCCAGGCAAATGCAAGATCAACAATTGTTTGAAGGACCAGGAGAGTCGTCTCAATCTCTCCTGCAGACCGATCCTCTGGGAGTGGCACAGCACATTGCCTTAGTTGTCGCTGCAGCCACGTCCCCTGTACAATCGGAGGATGGATCCAAGGGCACTGGCGATGACACTGGGATTTTGGGCACCCAAGTTGAGCCAACCCCTAAAGAAGGTGTTTTACAACCTTCCCCAGTGGCTGAGCACTCAAAGGAAAAGGCCGCGAGTCAGGAGCAGAGTGACCCCACTATTAGTCACTCAGCTGGTGCTCTAGCTGAGGGGGAAGCTCCCTCCACCACAGCAGTGTTGGAGGATCCTGTGGAAGGCTCAAACCTGCAGAAAGGATGCAAAGTGGAAACAAACAAAGAACCGTAGCAGAGTGACATTGACGAAGCTCGGACAGTTGAGTCTGTCCCAGCTCAAGTGTTAGCTGCTTTGAAGGCCAATGACATTGTTCTTACAGTCGAGGCACAAGATGGTGATGCCCTGGGAGTTAACACTCTTGGCAGTGAAAGTGCAATCCAAGGAGTTGAGACTCCTATGGATGCCATGGTCGAAGACCCTAAGACAGCTGCGACTGTCGAAGGGAATGTAGAAGACCCTAAGACAGTTGAGACTGTCGAAGGGACCACTGAAGACCTCGCAGTAGTTGAGTCTGCTGGGGGTATTGAAGGCCCAAGGGAGGTTGAGACTTTCCTGGGTACTGGTCAAGAAACGCAGAACATGCCTCCCTTGGTCAGTGCTAAAGCAGAACAATAAATCAACACACTTCACGATTCCCAAGAAAATCTTGACACATCTTTCTTGGGATCTAAAGACGAAGCTGAGTCCACTCCAATTGCAAATCCTACGGACCCAACTGAGGATGTTCTCAAAACTAAGAGCCAGCTATGTGACAAAGCGGCTCGTACAAAATTTAACTTCGATGATGAGCCAAACCCACAGGTCTCATCATCATCCGATGATGCTGATGATGCAGCAGAGGAACAGGTTCTTCATTTAGAAAAATCAACTGAGACCGAGGACGTTGTTAAGACAGCTGAGGCTCAGTCAGCTAGGCAAAATGTCTCAACTACCCCAGCTGAGACCCAGTCAACTATGCAGGCTCCCACAGCTGCAGCAGTAACGCCTACACCAGCTCCGTTGCAGGCTCCCACAGATGCGACACATGCCGATGAAGCTACCGTGGATGAGGCAAATAGAGCTGAGTCATCGCAGGCACAAACCTTGCAAACTATCCCATACGTGCGCGATGATGCCTTTCCGGAGATGTTTCCTTTCACAAAGATCCTACCAGAGTTAGAAGAAGAAACCGCTGCTGAACAACGAAGATTCACTGTAAGAGAAGATCCAATCATCCCCACTGACACCATTGTTCCAGCAGATTTTGACTTTGATGAAGAGTGGCCTGCAGCTGAATCAAGTGAGACAGCTGAGATTCGTGAGGTCTTCAAGAAAATATGTGAAGAGATTGAGAAGATTGAAAGACATCAGCCTCACTAGACTTAAGATCGGACAACATGGATGCTACCCTCACAAATTGACTTGAGAGGAATAGTAGTACGGATCGGGAATGGTCTCAACAAAGAAATCCATGCGACTCGAACAAGTTCGTTATTTCAAAGCATTATATGGCGTAATGCTCATCCTGGAGGCTTGACAACGCCGATATCAAGCAAAGGATGCAGGCATACATCGAAAGGCTACACGAGTCTCACAAGACTGAAATGGAGCTGCTACAAGAATTTCAGAGAAAAGAAATTTTGAGCCTTGTGAACACAATGAATGAAAAATTCAGCCTACTCATGGCTGAAATGAAGTTGGTGACAAATTTAATCCAAGGCAACTCACTCGAATTTCGTGCGGCTTATGCAAAGAAATGACTTCAAACAAAATTCAAAGACTAAGCGGTTCGATTTCATGCTCGCAAGCATGTTCCTGGGGTTCCTCTCTCTTTTGATGATGCCAAAAAGGGGGAAGAGGAGCTCCTCAAGGGATCCAAAGAAGAACAGCTGAAGAGAAGCGCAACTGAGAAGATTGCAGCTGAGAAGAAGGGAGAAGTAGCTGAGGGGGGAAGTTCGAAAGATCTTACTTTAATGATAGCTGAAATCCCCCAGCAAGGTCATGTCACTGCCTCCATCCCGACTAAACTCCCCGTGATCCTACCTATAGAGCACTCTGTTGTGTCAATGGCAGATAAAAGGAGGATCATCGAAGAAGGGTTTGAGGAGTTCTCCAAAAAGCAGGATGCTCGTGTTCAAGAAGTGCTAAAACAGTATGGTGGTATTCCAGTAGGGAAGGATCAAGATGCTATACTTGACAATGGATATGAGCATAGATCAGTTGAAGAATTCAAAACGCTCGAATCCGAAAGCTATTTCCAGGGAATGGCTCTAGCTAAGGCCTGGGATTTGTACTGGGAAAAGGGTCTGACATTATGTCAAGAAGCGGAAAGGCAGCAGTATTCCAGCAGCTACTCAACTGGAAAATAGAAGACTCCAGTGTGTTGGGAAATTATTTTTAGATTTTGATGAATGCCATGTAAAACTTTGAATAGAAAGTTGGCACCCCATTTTTGTTGTAAATTGCATTGTAATAGATAGGGCTGGTCGAGCTGAGTCAAGTCAGCTATGCCTCGAACATGCAAGAAGACAACCAAGTCTAGAAGGAAGACTCATTGCGAGAGGCGGTGAGTGTGGCAAAGAAGAGAAGACAGGAACTCGACTGAAGGTGCAGCTGAGATACAACTGAGTGAAGTATCAATCAAGTCAACTCAAGACAGCCGAGTCTCAAGTTGAAGTGACAGAAGAGTCATCCAATGATTGGAAGTTGACTCGAAGTCACCTGGGGAAATCAAGGAAATGCAGTCAAGTCGCGATGATGCCTTTCCGGAGATGTTTCCTTTCACAAAGATCCTACCAGAGTTAGAAGAAGAAACCGCTGCTGAACAACGAAGATTCACTGTAAGAGAAGATCCAATCATCCCCACTAACACCATTGTTCCAGCAGATTTTGACTTTGATGAAGAGTGGCCTGCAGCTGAATCAAGTGAGACAGCTGAGATTCGTGAGGTCTTCAATAAAATTTGTGAAGAGATTGAGAAGATTGAAAGACATCAGGCCTCACTAGACTTAAGACTGGACAACATGGATGCTACCCTCACAGCCGACTTGAGAGGAATAGTAGTACGGATCAGGGAATGGTCTCAACAGCAAACTGCCATGCGACTCGAACAAGTTCGTTATTTCAAAGCATTATATGGCAGAATGCTCGTCTGGAGTGCTGACAACGCTGATATCAAGCAAAGGATGCAGGCATACATCGAAAGGCTACACGAGTCTCACAAGACTGAAATGGAGCTACTACAAGAATTTCAGAGAAAAGAAATTTTGCGCCTTGTGAACACAATGAATGAAAAATTCAGCCTACTCATGGCTGAAATGAAGTTGGTGACAGCCGAATCCAAGGCAACTCACTCAGAATTTCGCAAGCACTTATCAAAGCAATGACTTCAAACAAAATTCAAGACACTAAGCGGACTCGATTTCATGCTCGCAGGCATGTTCCTGGGGTTCCTCTCTCTTTTGATGATGCCAAAAAGGGGGAAGAGGAGCTCCTCAAGGGATCCAAAGAAGAACAGCTGAAGAGAAGCGCAGCTGAGAAGAAGAGAGAAGTAGCTGAGGGGGAAAGTTCGAAAGATCTTACTTTAATGATAGCTGAAACCCCCCAGCAAGGTCATGTCACTGCCTCCATCCCGACTAAACTCCCCGTGATCCTAACTATAGAGCACTCTGTTGTGTCAATGGCAGATAAAAGGAGGATCATCGAAGAAGGGTTTGATGAGTTCTCCAAAAAGCAGGATGCTCGTGTTCAAGAAGTGCTAAAACAATATGGTGGTATTCCAGTAGGGAAGGATCAAGATGCTATACTTGACAATGGATCGAGCCAAGATCAGTTGAAGAATTCAAAACGCTCGAATCCGAAAGCTATTTCCAGGGAATGACTCTAGCTAATGCCTGGGATTTGTACTGGGAAAAGGGTCTGACATTATGTCACGAAGCGGAAAAGCGCAAAGATATTCAGCTGACCACTCAACTGAAAATAGAAGACTCCAGGTGTCTTTGAAATTATTTTTAGATTTTGATGAATGGCATGTAAAACTTAGAATAGAAAGTTGGCACCCCATTTTTGTTGTAAATTGCATTGTAATAGATAGGGCTGGGTCGAAATGAGTCAAGTCGCCTATGCCCGAACATGCAAAGAAGACAATGAAGTCTAGAAGGAAGACTCCGCTGCGAGGCAGCTGAGTGTGGCAAAGAAGAGTAGATAGGAACTCGACTGAAGGTGCAGCTGAGATACAACTGAGTGAAGTATCAAACAAGTCAACTCAAGACAACCGAGTCTCAAGTTGAAGTGACAGAAGAGTCATCCAATGATTGGAAGTTGACTCGAAGTCACCTGGGGAAATCAAGGAAATGCAGTCAAGTCGAGATAACTGAAAGAGATCCGTTGCACAGAAGTCAAGAAAATTACTTAAACAAGTAATACCTCCATACTGCCTTTCTTAAAGTGCTCAGTCCCAGAAGCGTGCAAAAGGAATAAACCAATGGGAAGCACTACACCGTGTCGAACTCGAAAAGTCAAGAATCATTCATACGAGGAAATGTCAATTCCAAGGACTGCAACAAGACAAGCCAACGACCACAAGTGTCTTTTGAAAATAAGCCTATCTCTTCAACGGGCAGATTTTCAAAAGAACACTATAAAAGGCTGAGAAATCTATTTGAGAAAAAAGAGTTGGTTACCTTGACAATCAGAATCAAATACGAGCAAGAAAAGCAATATATGTAACCAAAAATATTCTCAAGTCATTCAAGTTCAATCCTCAAGCCTACACTACGAAGGAAATCAATCCAACACTCACCTGTGAAGGAAAGACGACTTCAATCAAGTGGATTCCTCCAGGAGTTGGGGAAGAGAGGAGTAGATGAATTATCCCATTTGCGAACCTCTATAAAAATTAACTATGTCATTTTTTTTTCCAGCATATTTACTTCTTGCATACTTACATCATATATGCTGATAAAAACTCATATTTGCTATTCAACTGGTTATTTACTAAGTGCTTAAAAATCAAGTGTTAAAACAAACTTAAAACAAATCAAGGGTGTTAAGTCTTCCGCTGATAAAACCAATACAACCAAGTTAAAGTTCAGGCTAAACAGTCGAGTTATTCTATCAACAGCTCTATCGAGTCTGTTGAGTGGCTAACTCAGCTGAATAACCAACTTAGTTGTCCCTCAAGGACAAAGCTGTTTGAGTTAACTCTGTTATAATTTTAAAAGGACTAAAATCGAAAAGTTGGTAAGGTTTATTCAACCTCCCCTTCTAAACCTTACTCACATCCCTTGGGACCTACAGGCCCTGGTTCCGTCCCCTGTTTTGCCCAACTTCACATGGTTGTGTAGTTTCACACCGGCATTTCCACACGATCGTGTGACACCACACGGTCCGGTCATGTGAAGTGTTTTTGTCCATTTTCTTCGTCGTTTTGATCTTCTCTTTGCATTCGTCAATCTTAGCCGGGCATTCCAACTGATATTTCTTTGTTTTAAGCTCCGTTTCCTGTAAAAATTACAAGAATACTCAGTATCATGCCCTTTTAAGGAAACCAAGTTAAACATACTAAATATGAATGCAAATGCCTCAAATATATATCATTTTAAGCCCCAAAATGCACGTATATTTTACACACATCAAAACTCGACCCAAACCCTTTGAAAAACTAAATCTTTAAACAATTTGGAGAATTTAGAAACTGACCTTATATTTTTTCGAGATCGAGACCATGGCTTATTCAATTTCATACTCGATAAGTACTATTTTCCCAAAATGGGTCTACTTATAAAAAATTTCTTTTAACAAGGACCCCAAAAATAAATTATTTTTTTCTACAGTCCTAAAATTTGATGTAATTATATTTAAATTATACTTCAATAATTTTCTTGAAAATCCCTGGACCATACGCACTACGGGTGGCGACTTTCTCGCCTTATGACAAATTTAAACATAACTTGTTGATACCTTATATTGCTTTTATATGTATCGCTATGCTTTTACTCGACTGCCTTGTTGACATGATATGAACTTCGTGAATCTAATTATGCTTAAGTCAACTTGGTGCGTCGAGCTCACAATCGAGTGGACAAATCATGTTTTGGAACCGAGCAAACATCTACGATTCCTTACCGCCCCATCGTCCTAATCCCACAACTGCGGACGGAGTGTCCAAGGGAAGTGGGTCATAGTATGGGTATAATCATGATTATGACACTCTGGGCCTTGCAAGCCATACTTGTTGGAGTTGTCTCGCCCATGTAGTAATTGTTAGATAAATGTTTTTATCATGATTTTGATGATTTTGTTCTAAAGAGTTTTTATACCAAAACAATGTCCCTAAATGTTGTCCTAACACTTCCAATCGATCTAAAATGTTTTTACTATTTTTTGGAGTATTTCTTGAAGTTTATTTTCGATTTAAAATTGGACAACACTTTTGTTTCAGCTCGACCGGTCGCCCTATAGGGCAACCCGTACTGAGTTGAGTTTTGAAACAAAAAATGGGACGTAAGAAAAAAGGGCAAGCACTCTGACCGACCAGGTGGCGACGGCAAATGTGGTCGACCGGTCGACCGATGCGACATTGCACTGCAAGTTGGATTTTGTTCCAGACTTCTCTGTTTCGTAAAAACGCCAAGGGCAACCGGTCACAAATGAGGGCGACCGGTCGAACCCCATGTTTGACAAAGACAAACTATCCGTTGCGTTTTGCATACTTTTCCCTATTTTGTGGGATTGATTTCTAACAGCTATATTGATGATTTTAAATGGTTTCTTTTGCAAAGAAATCACTCCCCAAGGAGGAGCCAATGTCCGGAAATCAAAGCCAAGACCTCTCCTATAAATAGAGGCTTCATTCAAGCAACAAGACACAACACAATATACAAGCAAAGAGCATACAAAGCAAACACTTTCATATATCTTGTTGTATTAGCCTAAGCACTTTCACTTGCACAAATTTGAGGTCTAGGCTCTCAATTCTTGATTACACTTGTACTCATATTGTATCAATCTTTATTGAGTTGTAATCTTGATTTTGGTCATCATTCAACACAAGACATCCTTGTGAGTATTCTTGTGGTAAGAATACACTTGGGTGATCTAGGTGATAGGTGTTTGAAGGTTGTGGTAATCTTCAAAGGTGTTGTAAGAGGGTTGTGGTAATCCTCAAGGTGTTGTAAGAGGGTTGTGGTAATCCTCAAGGTGGTGTAAGAGGATTGTGGTAATCCTCAAAGTGGTGAAGGAGGTTGTGGTAATCCTCAAGGTGTTGTATTAATTTTTGGTAAATTAATAAAATCTTTTCTTTCTTTTTGAAATCCATCCCTGAGATACTTTGGGGTGGTAGAGGATTAGGCCCTAGGTGGGTTGAACCTCTTTAAATCGACGAGTGTTGTTTTATTTCCGCATTTACATTCTCGTCTTTGGTTGATTATTCAAAAAGAGGGCAAAATCTGAAAACCTAGATAATCTATTCACCCCCCCTCTAGATTATCGTAGCCACTTGACTAACAAGTGGTATCAAAGCCAAACTCTTTGGCTAGCTCGTTCCGAGTAAAGAGGAAAGATCCATGGCTACGAATGACGCTTATCTCACCACCGGCGCCTCCACCAACAAGCCACCATTGTTCGACGCCAACAACTACGCATTTTGGAAAGACCGTATGGAGTGCTTTCTACAAGTGCGGTTTGACATATGGAATGTGGTTATTGAAGGAGTTGATCAACCAACAAAAAAATGGAGGATGGCACCTCGACTCCTAAACCTTTCAAGGAGTTCGATGAAAATGATAAGAAGGCTTTCTCTCTAAATGGTAAGGCCTTAAATATTTTGCATTGCTCACTTACCGCCACCGAGTACAATCGCATACGAGGCATAAGGTCGGCACATGAGGTTTGGGAAAAATTGGAGACTATATATGAAGGGACAAAGAAGGTCAAGCAAGCTAGAAAGACCATGCTTGTTAAAGACTTTGAAAACTTTAACATGTATGATGGTGAAAGCATCTCCAAGATGGTGGAAAGGCTTGACAACATTGTCAATCCTCTTGTGGCCCTCGGTAAAGTCATCTCCGAAGAAGACAAAGTGACTAAGGTATTGAATGCTCTTCCCGGCTCATGGTCCGAAAAGGTGACGGCAATCACGGAAGCACAAAATCTTGAGACACTCAAGTTTGACGAGCTCATCGGGAACCTCCTCATCTATGAAGTCTATCTCAAGGAGAGGAAAAATACCAAACCAACCATCAATCAATCGGGTATGCAAAATATTCCTAAAGGTCTTGCTTCCTCTTCTAATAATGCATACTATGATAATGATGATGATGATGAGGAGACGGCCGCACTTGTTCGAAAATTTGCAAAATTTGTGAATAAAAATAAAGCAAGAAAACCAAGAGATAATGCTTGCTTTAAATGCGAAAACCCGGGCACTTCATTGCCGATTGCCCAAAGCTCGATGAAGAGGAGCAAAAGAAAAGGAAGCCTTTTACAAAAAGAAGGCTCTAAATGCGGAAGTCAAAACATGGGATGAACTACTCGAAACAACCGATGAGGAAGGAGAAACCGAACACGGTCTCATGGCTATAGACGACGAAAACAATGAGGTACACTCAAATTCTTCTACTTCCTCCATAGTTGATGACTTGCAATGTGATTTTGATGAATTGCAAATTGAGTTTCAAAATTTAATCGTTAAATACAAAAATTTGAAAAAGGAGCATAAGGAGATTAAGGTTGAAAAGGAAAAATTATTTACCTCTTATGAATCTTTAGACAAAGCTCATGCTCTTACTCTTACTAGAATTCATTCTCTTGAAACCGAAAAGGAATCGCTCACAAAAGATATTGAATGTTTGAAAAATGACGTGCATCGTTTCAACATAAGTACGGATAAAGTCACAAAAATTTTAGATGCACAAAGAGGTGAGCATTCCAAATCGGGACTTGGTTATAAGCCATTTCAAAGTGTTTTTAAGAAAAATAACCAAGGTCCGACTTTTTGTACGTGCCAATAATTATAATACTCCTACTTGTTTTTATTGTGGCAAAGTTGGACATTATGCTAATAATTGCAAATTGAGAAATAGCTCAAGACATGTTTGGAGACCCAAAGGTCTCAAGACTAACCCCATGGACCCCAAAATTATAGGGTACCTAAAAGAAATGATTTTGTAGGTAATAGGGGCTATAACAACCATGGAGGATTCGAAATGGCTCGTGGACAGCGGATGTTCACGCCATATGACCGGGAGGAGAGAGCTTTTACCAACATCAAGCTCCAAGAAGAGGGTATGGTCATGTTCGCAATGGCAAAGGAAAATTCTTGGAAATGGAGAAATTGGTAACTCTTCTTTCTCTCTTTGTAATGTTCTTTTTAGTAGAAGGGCTTAAGTTTAATTTGATAAGTGTTAGCCAACTTTGTGATTCAAATTATGATGTTTCTTTTAATAAAGAAAAATGCCTTATTCTTAAAAATGGTAATATTATTTGTGAAGCAAATAGAAAAGGCAATCTTTACAAAATTTGTACTAGTGATTTGGTTAGTCAAAATGTTTCTTGTCTTGTCGCCAATAATGATTTAACAAGTTTATGGCATAGGCGACTCGGACATGTTGGATACAAGAATTTGAAAAATATTTACAAAAACCAACATGTAAAAGGACTACCCAAATTGAATTTTGAAAATCTTGGCTTATGTGACACTTGTCAAAAGAACAAATTAGTTAAGAGTAGTTTTAAACCCAAAAATGAAATTTCCACTACCAAACCCCTACAATTGCTTCACCTTGATTTGTATGGGGATATTGGTACGGCTAGTCTAAGTGGAAAACATTACACTTTTGTTATAGTCGATGATTTTTCGAGATATACTTGGGCTCTTTTTCTTACAAATAAAAACGATGCCGTTAATGAGTTTGTTAAGTTGTGTAGACTTATTGAGAATGAAAAGGAAGATACTATCAAGTCTATTCGGCGATCGAGGTGGAGAATTTGACGGTGAATTTAGAGTATTTTGTGAAACCAAAGGATATGCTCATAATTTCTCGGCTCCAAGGACACCTCAACAAAATGGAGTAGCCGAACGGAAAAATCGAACATTACAAGAAATGAGTCGATCCATGCTCAATGAATTTTCACTTCCAAAGTATTTTTGGGCCGAAGCCGTAAGTACCGCTTGCTATGTCATTAACCGAGTTTATATTCGTCCTAATATGAATAAAACTCCATATGAGCTTTGGAAAGGAAGAACTCCAAATATTAGTTATTTCAAAATATTTGGATGTAAGTGCTTTATTTTGAATACTAAGGATCAATTGGACAAACTTGATCCTAAGGCCGAAGAAGGTATATTTATGGGGTATTCAACCAAGAGCAAAGCATATCGGGTTTACAACAAGACTAGCATGGTTGTTGAAGAATCCATTCATGTCAAATTTAATGAAGCCTCGGGTGTTGAAAGAATACCGAATGACGATAGTGATGAAGAGGATATTGTTGAACCTATTGTTCAAAGTGATGCTCATAATGATCAACCTTCAAGTTCAAATGTTCCTCAAGAAGATAGGGGTGATACTTCAATCTTCCCGTAGCATTGAAATTTAAGGAGATCACCCAAAAGATCTTATTATTGGTGATCCCCTTGATAAAGTAATGACTCGAAGGAATTTTGCCGAGAAAGCTCTTATATATTCAAAAAGAGCCTAAAAATGCTAAGGAAGCTATTGAGGATGAAGATTGGTTTTTGGAAATGCAAGAGGAGTTGAATCAATTTGAAAGAAATGATGTATGGGAATTAGTACCTTGTCCTCCATCTCAAACAATCATTGGTACAAAATGGGTATTCCTAACAAACTTGATGATCAAGGCAACATTGTTCGAAATAAGGCAAGGTTAGTAGCTCAAGGGTATTGTCAAGAAGAAGGTATTGACTATGATGAAACTTTTGCACCCATAGCACGTTTAGAAGCTATTCGTATTTTACTTGCCTATTCTTGTTTCAAAATTTCAAACTTTACCAAATGGATGTTAAATCCGCTTTCTTAAATGGTATTATTCAAGAAGAAGTCTATGTAAAACAACCTCCGGGGTTTGAAAATTTTTCTAGGCCTAATGATGTTTATAAACTTAAAAAGGCTTTGTATGGTTTAAAACAAGCACCCCGTGCATGGTATGATAGACTTAGCTCTTTTCTTTTGCAAAATGGTTTTACAAGAGGTAAAGTTGATACTACACTCTTTGTTTTTGAAAAAGGGCAAGATTGTTTACTTGTGCAAATTTATGTTGATGATATTATATTTGGTGCTACTAATGAATCTTTGTGCAAGAAATTCTCCAAGTTAATGCAAGGTGAATTCGAGATGAGTATGATGGGGAGCTAAACTTCTTCCTTGGACTTCAAATTAAGCAATGCCAAGAAGGTATTTATATTTCGCAATCAAAGTATACAAAAGAACTTTTGAAGAAGTTCGGCATTGAAGAAGGAAGAACCGTCTCGACTCTATGGCAACCAATGTCAAAATTGACAAAGATGAAAAAGGCAAGTCGGTTGATGAATCCAAGTATCGAGGTATGATTGGTAGTTTACTTTATTTAACCGCTAGTAGACCGACATTCTTCATGCCGTATGCCTATGTGCTCGTTTTCAAAGCAATCCCAAAGAATCTCATATGAGTGCCGTTAAAAGGATTTTTCGATATTTGAAAGGCACCATTCAATATGGCTTATTTTATCCAAAGAATGAAAATTTCTCTCTTAAAGGTTATAGTGATTCGGACTATGCGGAAATATTGATGATCGGAAAAGTACTTCCTGGATCATGTCAATTTTTAGCGATTGCCTAGTTTCTTGGTTTTCAAAGAAGCAAAACTGTGTTTCTCTTTCAACGGCCCGGCCGAATATATTTCCGCCGCATTTTGTTGTACTCAACTTCTTTGGATGAAACAAACCTTAGCGGATTACAAATGCTCTTTTGAAAACGTACCTATCTTTTGTGATAATGTATCCGCTATAAATATTGCTCAAAACCCGGTTCATCATAACCGTACTAAACATATTGAGATTCGACATCATTTTCTAAGGGATTGTGTCTCAAAACGAAAAATTGAGATATCTTTTGTTCCATCTCAAGATCAATTAGCGGATATTTTCACAAAACCGCTAACTTCCGAGACTTTTGGCGTCGATACGAGCTCGGTTAGGCATAATGCATATTGAATGAAATTCACGTTTGTATTTTGCACGTTTTTAAAACTTAGGGGCGAAAAATCGGATTTTCGGTTGAAAATTCGGATTTTGGAAAATTTGCAAAACAAATTGAAGAGGTTGAGGGCAACCGTCGCCCTCAACGCGACCGTCGCCCTCAACCACGACATCGGTCGCCTAAGCCATTTTTGGTTTAAAATCGTTCTGTCTTGAGCATTAGTCTTTTTCACTCATTTTGGCCATTTTTCGTCCCCTTTGCCAAATGCACACTATTGTCACTCAAAATTGATTTTTATGCATTCCATTTATATCTTGGACCGTATACAGCATGTTTATCATCATCATTGCTCATCCTTTCCGATTAAATGGTAAGATTTTTCCTTACTTTGCTCAATTGGGTTGAACCCTTGAGTTTATGGCCTTTCTTGTATATTACTTGATGAAATTATTTTATGATCATGATGAGCTTAGTTGTTATGCTGTTTTGTATGATAATTGGTATGATTTGGTGATGAAAATTTTTTGGCTTGGATCATTTACAAGGGCTATATACAACCTCTTCTATTTTTCACACACACAAGGTGTTTGTTAAAATGTCGCAATGAAAATTTCAACTTCTACATGATTCTCTCGCTTCAAAAAGTCCCCAATACTCATTGAGATCATGTTTTGAGAAACAAAACGAGCGTATGAACTTTTCATGATACATTTCTCCCATTTTCCTTGGTTTTTAAGCCTAAATTGCTCAATGGTTGATAAACCATTTCTTTGGTGCACTTTGATATACTTCTATGATGTTTCTATCATCCTAACATTCTTTTTGATGATTCCAAAGGGGGAGAAACAGAAATTGGCTCGTTAGCTCAAAGAAGCCAATAAAAGCTCATAATAGAAGCTACAAGCTATGGCTTTTTAAGGCCATAAGTTGTGAAGAAAACTTAGTCCAATGGTTGTTTTATGGACTTTATGGACTTGTTTGCATGGACATTAAGTATTTGTGACAGGGGAGCTTCTAAGCTCATGAAGTTATTGTTTATTTTTGTAAAAGCTTGTGCTTCTAGCTTATGCAATAATTCTTCTTAATGTGCTTGTTGATAGGGGAGCGTTTGTAAAATGTTTTTAAACGGATAGTTTACTCTTAAACCGGAAAATTATTTTGCTTTTCGAAATCGTCCTCTTGAAAATTGTTTTGGTTTGTAATCATCAAAAAGGGGAGTTTGTTAGATAAATGTTTTTATCATGATTTTGATGATTTTGTTCTAAAGAGTTTTTATACCAAAACAATGTCCCTAAATGTTGTCCTAACACTTCCAATCGATCTAAAATGTTTTTACTATTTTTTGGAGTATTTCTTGAAGTTTATTTTCGATTTAAAATTGGACAACACTTTTGTTTCAGCTCGACCGGTCGCCCATAGGGCAACCCGCACTGAGTTGAGTTTTGAAACAGAAAATGGGACGTAAGAAAAAAAAGAGGCGAGCGCGACCGGCCGACTGTGGGCGACGGTGTGGTCCTCGGTCGACCGGTGAGCGACCTTGCACTCGCAAGTTGGATTTTTGTTCCGCACTTCTCTGTTTAAAACGCTGGGGCAACCGGTCACAAACTGAGGGCGACCGGCCGTCGAACCCCATGTTTGACAAAGAAACTATCCGTTGCGTTTTGCTGCATGCTTTTCCCTATTTTGTGGGATTGATTTCTAACAGCTATATTGATGATTTTAAATGGTTTCTTTTGCAGCAAATCACTCCCCAAGGAGGAGCCAATGTCCGGAAATCAAAGCCAAGACCTCTCCTATAAATAGAGGCTTCATTCAAGCAACAAGACACAACACAATATACAAGCAAAGAGCATACAAAGCAAACACTTTCATATATCTTGTTGTATTAGCCTAAGCACTTTCACTTGCACAAATTTGAGGTCTAGGCTCTCAATTCTTGATTACACTTGTACTCATATTGTATCAATCATTATTGAGTTGTAATCTTGATTTTGGTCATCATTCAACACAAGACATCCTTGTGAGTATTCTTGTGGTAAGAATACACTTGGGTGATCTAGGTGATAGGTGTTTGAAGGTTGTGGTAATCTTCAAAGGTGTTGTAAGAGGGTTGTGGTAATCCTCAAGGTGTTGTAAGAGGGTTGTGGTAATCCTCAAGGTGGTGTAAGAGGATTGTGGTAATCCTCAAAGTGGTGAAGGAGGGTTGTGGTAATCCTCAAGGTGTTGTATTAATTTTTGGTAAATTAATAAAATCTTTTCTTTCTTTTTGAAATCCATCCCTGAGATACTTTGGGGTGGTAGAGGATTAGGCCCTAGGTGGGTTGAACCTCTTTAAATCGACGAGTGTTGTTTTATTTCCGCATTTACATTCTCGTCTTTGGTTGATTATTCAAAAAGAGGGCAAAATCTGAAAAACCTAGATAATCTATTCACCCCCTCTGATTATCGTAGCCACTGACTAACAAGAATAAGGTAGATATGGCTATGAGCTAAACGTGCGTGGGGAGTCATAAGGTAGAATAGAGGAATCGTTGTCTGGTCTAACACAGTTTCAATGTTACGTGTTTGGGTTGGCGTCACACTCTGTGTGCAACCATTACTTGCTTGGGTTGGCGTCACACTGCGGCGCAACCATTACTTTCTTGGGTTGGCGTCACACTCCGTCGCAACCATTACTTGCTTGGGTTGGTGTTACACTCGTATGCAACCATTACTTGCTTGGGTTGGTGTTACACTCCGTACACAACCACTATTTGAACTACTTGCAACGCATTCATAGTGCCTGAATGATCACGAACTACATTCATTAAATTATATAAAACTGTAATATTTTGAATACCACGTTGCTTGTGAATCGCGTGTGACGCACGCATCATGAATCATGCATTCTTCATATAACTGTTTTTCTGCATCTATATAAGCGACACTTACACACGATCACCCATCCACTGAGAATTTTTGTCTCACCCCCACCTTTTTCAACGGTTAGTTGTTGATCCACCATACCAAGAAGACGTCAATGAAGAGGACCAAGCGACAGAGTAATTCCAAGACTTAGTCCATCAATCTAGCCTAAAAATTCATTTATGAATAATTTACTACGTTTGATGTAATAGAAGGGCGTAGGACCCCTTCGCATGGATATTTGGTCTCAGATTAGTATTTCTCGCGCAACAACTAATTTCATTTTCGAAGTTATGATGAACAATATTTATTTGGGAATTAATATTGCTCAAATAATTGGTGGATTATATTTTTAGAATGGAGAACTAGCGTAAGTTATCCGTTGTATCGCGACTCCACTTTTGGGACGTGACAATAACAATTATTAGAAACGAATTTTTGGGGATTTGAATTTAATTCTAGCTTATTTCTCAGTGAGATGAAAGTTGGAATACGAGAACTTGGAGAGTAGTTTAATGGGGTAACTAACAGATTCTACTTAACTTAATTATTATTATTTTTTTTGGTTTTGGAAAAAGGTTAAAGGTTGAAGTTGTATTATATTAATCGGGCATTTATTTTAGTTTGTAACTTTACAAAAGGCAAGCCTGCCAGTTTTGTGGACAAAAAAAAATAACCTTGCAGTGTGGGAGAATCGAACACATGACCTATGAATAGGTGTTAGACATTAACACCTTAGCCGTTGGACCATCTTGATCACTTTGTTATTCTATCAGCCTTCATGTATATTAATCTATTTATATATATATACATAAAAACTCTGGGGGCCCTTACCGGCGGGGGACCCTGTGCGGCGGCACCACCTCGACCACCTTAGGGCTGCCCCTGCCTCTCTAAAGAAAATTCATTCTCACCTCCTATTGTGTTGGAACAAGTGGATCCTCAAATTCAAAAACTCTCGTTGTTCACAAAAGAGTTATTTATGATATTTCTATCCCTAAGAAAGGCCCAGATAAAAGGCCCATCAAAGCAGCTGCTAGAAACAATCCCTTTATTAAATCATGAATTTAAATCATTTGATTTGGGTCATTAGGGGAATTGGCAATGCCTCTTCTTTGAATCATCTGAATTTGATGTGCATAGAACATCATATTTAGATCCTTGCTATTCTTGAACCTATGATTGACCATAATTTTCATCAATTTTGTAGAAAGTTAGGCTCCACTCAGGGTATTCCAATTCATCCAATAAGATTTGGGTCTTTTTAAACTTGACATTGGTTTTTTCTGTCATTGACCATACTCAGGTTCTATCCTTGGAGGTTACTTCTAATATTCTTCCTAGATACTTGTATATTTCTTGGTCTATGCCAAATGTTCTAGGGTGGAGAGAAGGCCCCTGTGGGATTGTCTTAAGCAAGTTGTTGATATTACAGTTGATTTCCCTTGGTGTTGGGATTTGGTCCAGCATCCTGCCTGCAATGGGCTTTAAAAGAGGCGCGAGGCGCGGCCCGCGATTCGAACTCGTGAGCGCTGGATTGCATAGTTAAAGGATAGCTTAAAGGATATGATTTGGACTACCTATACCAACAGATGCATCTTCTTTCTCGGTGCCCATTACATAGAAACTCGAGGTTAGCGTGCTTGGCCTGGAGTAGACATGGGATGGGTGACCCCTGGGAAGTTTTCGAGTGCGGCGTGAGTGAGGACAAAGCACGCTAGAAAAGATTCGTGTTGGTTTGTGGGGACAATCGTCAATCCGAGTAGCGCTAGAGGTCCAACAACCGTATCGAGCAGGTCACGAGTTCGAATTCCCTTGGAAGCACGCTGCATGAGGTTGCCGAGCAAGTGGAACCGAGATGCTTTGGCGCAATGAGGTAAACGGACCAATCGAAGGTAGGTTGCCGATGGCCGAATCGAGGTAAAATAGACTGAACTCGAAGGTGTAGGTTTCGGTGACCAGAATCGAAGGGTAGATTGCCAGTGGCCTAAACAGATCGAATCAAGGTGTAGGTTCTTTGGGTTGACCGTAATCAAGGGTAGGTTGCCAGTGGCTTTAACTCGTAAAATAGATCGAATCGGCGGTGTAGGTTCTTTGGGACCAGAATCGGGGGTAAGTTGTCGTGTGGCCGAAACGAGGTAAACAGATCGAATCAAGGTGTAGGTTCTTTGGTGGCCGAATCGAGAGGTCAGCGTGACGCGACGCTTGAATCGAAGTTGGCGTTAAACGGCGGAAGTTTGGCGACAATGAGGGTTGCCAAGCACCGAGCCGAGAAGATGGCAGTCTTTGGGAGGGGATTGTTGGGATTTGGTCCAGCATCCTGCCTGCAATGGGCTTTAAAAGAGGCGCGAGGTGCGGCCCGCGATTCGAACTCGTGAGCGCTGGATTGCATAGTTAAAGGATAGCTTAAAGGATATGATTTGGACTACCTATACCAACAGATGCATCTTCTTTTCTGGTGCCCATTACATAGAAACTCTGAGGTTAAGCGTGCTTGGCCTGGAGTAGACATGGGATGGGTGACCCCCTGGGAAGTTTTCCAGGGTGCGCGTGAGTGAGGACAAAGCGCGCTAGAAAAGATTCGTGTTGGTTTGTGGGGACAGTCGTCAATCCGAGTAGCGCTAGAGGTCCAACACTTGGTTAGTTGGATAAGATTTAAATTGCTTTGTTTTTTAAACTGAGAGACATGGTAGTGATATTGATAGAAGTCTTAAACGAGTGTCCGAGAAATACTTCATCTCCGACTTCAAATTCCAAATCCTTTCTTCTCTTGTCCGCGTAACTCTTTTGGCGGCCTCGAGCCGTGCAAATCCGCTCCTTGATCAGCTTGACCTTGTCCATGGCCTCCGAACTAAGTCGACCTTTGGGATCGAGGCGACTTTCGTTTCTCTTCGAGTCCATTGGTCATCAATCTCCCAGTGTAGTGGGGATCTACATTTTCTCCCATATAATGCCTCGTAGGTGCCATCCCAATCGTGGCCGATAATCTATTGTAGGCGAACTCGGCTAATGGTAAGTGCGAATCCCAACTTTCTTGGAAATCCAATGTGCGGGCTTGCAAGCTTGCAACATATCTTCAAGGGTTTGAATTGTTCGCCAGATCGTCCCATCGGTTTGTGGATGTGTTCTTGTCTTTGAAACTTAGTGAGGTACTCCACCTCGTGCAAGCACTTCCAAAATCTGGAGAAAAACCTCGGGTCTCTCGGATACTATGTCGATCGGTACTCCATGCAATCGAATGATTTCTGATATAAATATGTGCAAGGTTTTGCAAGCTATCATTTTTCTTGATGGGTAAAAAGTGTGCGATTTCGTGAGTCGGTCTACAACTACCCAAATAGCATCATGGCCTCCTCCGGTCCTTGGTAGATCCGTCACAAAGTCCATCGTTATGTGTTCCCATTTCCACTGAATTCTCAATGGTTGTAGTAAACCGTGATGGTCGTTGGTGTTCTCGCTTTTACTCGTTGACAAGTCAAACATCTCGCAATGAATTCCGCTACCTTGTTCTTCATGTTTACCCACCAATAACTCCATTTCAAATCCTTATACATCTTGTTTCCTCCAGGGATGTATAGTGTATTTTGAACGTGCCTCGCTAGATTCTATTCCTAATATGTTCATTGTTAAGATACACACACACTCGATTCCTAATCGATAACCCCATCTTCGTGTACCGAGAATTCTCGATCTCTCTCCTTTAAGTATCTTCTCCTTCGCTTTTGAAGATGCGCATCTTTCCCTTGTGCTTCTTTGATCTCATTCAGCAGATCGGGTTTAACCGAAATGTTAGCACATGAAATCTGAGTATTGGTTCTCGTTAGATTCCAATTGCTCAGCTCTTCTAATGAATCCCACTCTCAAATCATAAGTCCGCTAAGCTCGCTTTTCTCGCTTAGAGCGTGCCTCTACGACGTTAGCTTTCCCGGGATGGTATTGAATATCAAAGTGATAGTCTTCAATCAACTCCATCCATCTCCGTTGCCTCGGATTGAGGTCTTTCTGGGAGAATAGATACTTCAAGCTCTTATGATCCGTGAAAACCGTGAATGTTGCTCCGTAGAGATAGTGTCTCCATTTCTTCAACGCGAACACTATCGCCGCCAATTCCAAGTCATGCATTGGATAATTGGCTTCATACGGCTTGAGCTTTGTGATGTATAAGCGATAACTTTTCCTTCCCGCATGAGCACTTCCCCTAGTCCTTTCTTTGAGGCGTCACCAGTAGACGAAGTTTTCCTTTGGAAGGGCTAAGATCGAGCCGTAGTAAGTCTTTTCTTCACTCTTGGAAACTCACCTCGCATTTGTCATTCCACTCAAACTTGACTTGCTTCCTCGGGTTAGTCGAGTGAGTGGTCCGCTATCTTGGAGAAATCCTGGATAAATCTTGGATAATATCCACTAGTCCTAGAAACTCCCGATTTCCGCTTCTGCACTCGGTTGTTTCCAATCAACCACCGTCTATACCTTCAAGGATCTACTTGCAATCCCAAAGGCGGATACTATGTGTCCCAAGAACGCGACTTCACTAAGCCAAAATTCGCACTTGCTGAATTTGGCATACAACTTATGCTCTCGTAGTGTCTCCAAACGATTTTCAAATGACGTTCATGCTCTTCTCTAGACTTAGAGTATACGAGTATGTCATCAATGAATATCACTACGAATTGATCCAGATAAGGTTGGAAGACTCGATTCATCAGGTCCATAAATGCCGCCAAAGGCATTCGCCGACGAAAGGCCTCACTACAAACTCGTAGTGTCCATATCGGGTTTGAAATGCAGTTTTGGAAATATCTTCTTTGCGGATCTTCAGTTGGTAATATCCTTGTTGTAAATCAAACTTCGAGTACATTGTCACTCCTTGGAGTTGATCAAACAATTCGTCTATCCTCGGGAGGGGATATTTGTTCTTGATGGTCACGCTATTAAGACCATGATAATCTATACATAATCTTAAGGTGCCATCTTTCTTTTTGACGAACACAGTGCTCCCCACGAGACGTGCTCGGTCGATAAATCCCACATCCATCGGTTTACGTAATTGCATTTTCAACTCTTGTAATTCAAGGAGCCATTCTATACGGTGTTCTAGCAATCGGGCGGTCCCCCAACACCTCGATGGTGAACTCAACTTCCCTATCTGGAGGGACAGTGGTGAGTTCTTGTGGAAATACATCCGTGTATTCTGATACTATAGGTACTTGGTTGATTTGTGTCTCAACCTTGGGTTTGTTAATTACAAATGCCAAGTATCCTTGTGCCCCTCTAGCGATTGCCTTTCTTGCTTTCATGGTGGAGATGATAACCAAGACGTAGAGTCAACAAAGAATGGAAAGGCATATCCATTAATGTAAAACTTGAATACACCCATGAAGTACAACAATAGTAAGATCGAGTCAAAGCTACATTTGAACCAAAATACAAATCAATCTAGTACAATTAAAGTAAGGTACAACATCGAGTAGTAGCGTCAACAACGAAAGTACAAACCGACAATCAAGCTAACTAATCAATGAGATCGCCATCATCGTCACTCGCAACTATGTCCATAATCATGGCCCTGGTCGGGCCGAGGTGGCGCCTCGACCTCGTGCCAATCAACGAAATCCAACCACCGCCGAATCCCCGAGCATCATCAAGTAGAGCAGCCTCAAGTGCCTCAGGCTCTCCGACCTCGACTGGATCCTCCTCAGGATCCTCCTTGGCGTCGGGTACGGGCTCCACCTCGGGTGGTGGCAATGGTTGTGCATTATCCGCGGGCTTGACCTCCCCAGCGGTGTCTCTCTCGAGCTAGGGCTGTGTAAGGTCCTCTATCACCATCATCCGCTTGATGAGGTCTCTCCAAGCTCTCAACGGTGTCGCGGATAATAGGCGGGCGTCAATCTTCCATTTCTGGCGGCCGTCACTTGCCCTTTTCATTTTCTCTCGCATATTATCCAAGCGCTCCTGGATATCCTGTATCTGATCCTCCCGCGCTCGTATGGTGTTGTCGCGGTCCTTAATGATAGTGGTCAACTCGCTCTTTTCATCTTGGCTCCTTGCCAAGCGCTGTCAGTCCCTGTTACGCTCGCTCGGGATAGCTCGAGGTCGCTCGATCACTCTCCGGTGCCAGTGAATCATCGGTGTCCGGTAGTACTCCCGCTCGGCAGACGGGCATGAAAAACGCCCCACCAAGAAGGTGGTGCGGCTCCATCCTCGATCAAACAAAACTAAGGCGGATCACCAAAGGTAGAGAAAAGATAAGAAGAGAATAAGGAAAGAGTGAATAAAGAAAGTCAGTCAAGAATCAACTATGTCAAGACAAGTATGACTATGGAACCTCAAAATATGCGTTCGAACTTAGTTCAATCATTAATAAGGCGGTTCTATGCCAGTTTGAAATCGATTTCACACTTAATGAGTCAAGTCGCGACTACCCAAAACACGCATCGAGGTCCTATCCTGGGTCAGCTCGGTGTAAGTTTCCATCTTACTAGCCGAGCTCTGATACCACTCTAACTGTCACGCCCCAAACGGGACGCGACGACGATCCACAACTTAAATATAAATAACCAAATAGTCTAGATGAATATCATCGAGAACCCAATGAAACATAGTCAATAGCAGCGGAATAAAGAACAAGTACAATTACAACTTACAGTCCACAACATCCACAATCCAAATTACATCCTCGAAAATCAGCCAAAGATAACAACTTAAAAGTCAAAGGGTCCTACGCCCTTCAGTTACAAACCGGAATGAAAAGAAAATAAAATAGTCCAACAACAATCAAAATAAATGAGTCCATCAATAACAACAAGAAGTAGTAAATCCAACAAGTGGAGTACAAGGGCTCAATCCAAGGCCGGTTCAACATCTTCAACGAAGTACTCATCTAAAGGTTAGAAAACAGGTGGGGATGAGACATAAATCTCAGTGGATGGGGTGATCGTGTGCAAGTGTGGCGATATACAGTTAATGCGAGAAAACTGTTATATGAAAACACGTGAGTATGATGCATGAATTCACACACAGTCCACAAGCATTGTGATAAATATATTTAAGTAATATACTTATACAGTTCAAGAAAATAGTTCATGGTCACACAGGCACTATGTGATTCATTCAAGACAGGTAGAATTGCGTACGGAAATGTAACGCCAATCCCATGCAAGGCAAATAATGGTTGCGTACGGATTTGTAGCGCCAACCAATGCAAAACAAGTAGCGGTTGCATACGGATTTGTAGCGCCAACCAAACGGTCCGATAACTCCGGAATCGTGTGGATCAGATAGCGATTCCTTCGTTCTTCCTTGTAACTCCCGAGCAAGATGGTCCAAGACCACACCTTATCGCTCCATAGGCAAAGACAAATCCACAAAGAGAGCTAGCTAGGCCTGATTGTCATAATCATGATTATACCTCAAGTACTACGACCCGCTTACCTTGACAAACTCCGTCCCTCACCGCGTGATTAGGGCGATGGGGCGGAAGAGTGGAATAGCAAATGAGTCGCCTGGTTCCATCCTCGACGTATCCATTCCGACTGTGAGCTCGACACACCAAGTTGACTCAAGCAGAAAAGTAAATACAAGTTCAGGTAGTCAACCAGACAGTCGAGTATTATTGATTCAGGGAAGCAGTTCAGGAAAATTTTTGAAAACGCGAGTGGCAATTATGGCGTTGGTGGAGGTTTTGGATGAAGATGATTATCGGAAGGATAAGCAACCTTCGATATCTTGAAAGATTAGGTGGAACATAAGTCCCGTTATAGATTCAAAATCGCAAGGCGAGGAAGTCGCTCCGTGATCGGGTATTAATCGGTCAAATTGATCCGATAAGTCAAGGGTTTTTAGGGAAAATAAAATACTTTAATCAAATCTCCAAGTCAGAGGGTCCAGGGCTATTTTAGTAAAATAGAAAATAATTTGAGTTAGGTCCTTTATAAAAGAAAAATTTCAATTTAGCCCCGTTTTGTAAAAACCAACACTTTTGGGGTTAAAAATTGAATAAATAAATATCCCGACCTTGAAAAATTATGAGGTCAGTTCCTAAATCCTCCAAATTGTCCAGAGATTCAGGTTTTTTAAAGTTTTGAGGTCGAGTTTTTATAAAATTCTCCAATTGGCCCCAAATTTGTAAAAATTGTCATTTCGGACCTTAAGGTTAAAATATTTGGAACTCACAAACCGGAAGGGATTTTAAAGTGATTCCAGTTGGAAAATGTCACTAAGGTTAGTAGGATATTGGGACAAAAGCAGTTTTTAAAAGAAATAGGTGTAGGTCCCTTAACTTTTGAAAATATCATTTTTGTCCCATTTTGAAATAATTGCCTTTAAGGCTTTTAGAGGTCCAATTGTTATGAAATTTGAACCTTGGGTCCAAAATATAATTAAATTTAAGTTAAATTAGTATTTCCAGGTGCATGGGCTGCATAAGTCCTGGAAATTTCATTTGGGTCCTCAAGTTTAATCTTTTACACTTTAGTCCCTCAATTTTAGTAAAATTACTTTCCAAGCCCTAAACACTTGGATTTTTTTGGAATACATTTAAAATATGTCATTTCCAGTACCTTAAGAGTAAAAAATTCAAATTTTAAAGTTAAGGTCTGGTACAGTTTCAAAATTTGCAAAGTAGCCCTTAAACTTTCAAAATTTTACAATCTAGTCCTTGGGCTTTTAAAGGTTGATTTTATTTATCTTAAAAGTCTTAAAACTTTATTAAAATGTCCAAAAGTTATTTTTGAACCCGAGTACAGTCCCAAAATTCGAAATTTGTAGAGGGGTCCTTTAACTTTCATTTTCTTGCAATTTAGTCCACCAACTTTCCATTTTTACATTTTTAAGTCCAAAATTGAAATTTAATCAATTATGCTCGACTTTTCTAGGTTATAAGTCATCCAAAACCTGGATTTCAAAGATCATACACATGCATGTCCAATACATACAAGAATTCATCAAATAGAACATTAATTGTACATGCATGCACCTAAAATTCAATAAATAGCAAATTTGAGCAACTCTTGAAAGTTTTCATGATTTGATACATAAAATTGACATGTAATACATAGATTATATATCTCAAGGGCTCATGATCAAAATTCTACATGTATTTTAATAAAAACACCTAGAAGTTGGAAAGTATTTTTCCACCCACCTTAAAATTGGAAAATTGTGAAATAAAAGGATAAATTTCACAATTTTTGGATGAGGTCACTTAGGTCAGCCCAAATATCAAAAATTTGGAGTTAGAAAAATGAGAGAAAAATTAAGGAGAAAAAGAAGGAGATAAGAAAATGAGAAAGACTACACTTTACCTTGTGTAGTAGGTGATTGGAGACTAGTTGAAGCTTTAAATTTGGAATTTTTGGTTCAACTCCAAATCACCTAAGGTCAGCCCCTATTTCTCAAAAATGAAAAAGGGGTGTTAAAATGTGAAAAAAATAGAAAGAAGAGGAAAGAAGGGTTCTAGTGTCCAATTCTTACCTTGTAGTCCAAATCTTCAAAATTTCCTTCAAGTCTTGAAATCTTTTTCAAGGTGATGTCAAGCTCTAGTCTTCAAAGTCTTAATTCTATAAGGTAAAAGTCTCTAAAATAAATAGTCTCTTAAAATTCTAAGGTGACTAATAAATACAAAAATAGTAATAATGATCAATCAAGTGATCATAAATGAGAAATAGAATTAATGAAGATCATGATCACAAGTAGTAAATGAAATGAAATAAAATACAAAATATATATATTATTAATAATTACCCGTCAAAGTGACACGGTAAAATAGTCGATCAAATACATAGACGACAATAAGAATCAATTATAAGCTCGGAAAAATCGGGGCTTCACATCCTCCCCTCCTTAAAAGAATTTGGTCCCCAAGTTCAGAATAGTTCTGGATATTGATTCCTCATGTCTTCTTCCATCTCCCACGTTGCGTCTTCATCTCGGTTGTGGTTCTGCCATACCACTTTAACCATCGAAATTTCTCTCTTACGCAACCGTTGTATCTGCTGATCAATGATCCGGATCGGTCTCTCGGTGTAGGATAGATTTTCCATTAGAGGAGGAGTATCTTGAGTGATGATATGCTCGGGATCTGGTTGATACTTCTTCAGTCTCGACACGTGGAATACATCGTGCATTCCTGTATATGGTGCTGGTAACTCGAGTCGGTAGGCTAACTTCCCGATCCTTTGTAAAATCTTGTAAGGTCCAACATATCTCGGACTCAACTTGCCTCCTTTCTTCGGATTAATCAATCCTTTCCGTGGTGAGTGTCTGAGAAATACTTCATCTCCGACTTCAAATTCCAAATCCTTTCTTCTCTTGTCCGCGTAACTCTTTTGGCGGCTCTGAGCTGTGCAAATCCGCTCCTTGATCAGCTTGACCTTGTCCATGGCCTCCTGAACTAAGTCGACCTTTGGGATCGAGGGCGACTTTCGTTTCTCTTTCGGAGTCCATTGGTCATCAATCTCCCAGTGTAGTGGGGATCTACATTTTCTCCCATATAATGCCTCGTAGGGTGCCATCCCAATCGTGGCCTGATAACTTGTTATTGTGGCGAACTCGGCTAATGGTAAGTGCGAATCCCAACTTTCTTGGAAATCCAATGTGCAGGCTCGCAACATATCTTCAAGGGTTTGAATTGTTCGCTCGGTCGTCCCATCGGTTTGTGGATGTCTTTCTTTGTCTTTGAAACTTAGTGAGGTACCCATTCCTCGTGCAAGCACTTCCAAAATCTGGAGACAAACCTCGGGTCTCTGTCGGATACTATGTCGACTGGTACTCCATGCAGTCGAATGATTTCTCGGATATAAATATGTGCAAGGTTTTGCAAGCTATCATTTTTCTTGATGGGTAAAAAGTGTGCAGATTTCGTGAGTCGGTCTACAACTACCCAAATAGCATCATGGCCTCCTCTGGTCCTTGGTAGATCCGTCACAAAGTCCATCGTTATGTGTTCCCATTTCCACTCGGGAATTCTCAATGGTTGTAGTAAACCAGATGGTCGTTGGTGTTCTGCTTTTACTCGTTGACAAGTCAAACATCTCGCAATGAATTCCGCTACCTTGTTCTTCATGTTTACCCACCAATAACTCCATTTCAAATCCTTATACATCTTGTTTCCTCCAGGATGTATAGTGTATTTTGAACGGTGTGCCTCTGCTAGGATTCTATTCCTAATATGTTCATTGTTCGGTACACACACTCGATTCCGGAATCTGATAACCCCATCTTCGTGTACCGAGAATTTTGATCTCTCTCCTTTAAGTATCTTCTCCTTCAGTTTTTGAAGATGCGCATCTTTCCCTTGTGCTTCTTTGATCTCATTCAGCAGATCGGGTTTAACCGAAATGTTAGCACATGAAATCTGAGTATTGGTTCTCGTTAGATTCCAATTGCTCAGCTCTTCTAATGAATCCCACTCTCAAATCATAAGTCTGGCTAAGCTCGCCTTTACTCGCAGAGCGTGCCTTTCGACGTTAGCTTTCCCGATGGTATTGAATATCAAAGTGATAGTCTTCAATCAACTCCATCCATCTCCGTTGCCTCAGATTGAGGTCTTTCTGGGAGAATAGATACTTCAAGCTCTTATGATCCGTGAAAACCGTGAATGTTGCTCCGTAGAGATAGTGTCTCCATTTCTTCAACGCGAACACTATCGCTGCCAATTCCAAGTCATGCATTGGATAATTGGCTTCATACGGCTTGAGCTTTCGTGATGTATAAGCGATAACTTTTCCTTCCTGCATGAGCACTTCCCCTAGTCCTTTCTTTGAGGCGTCACTGTAGACGACGAAGTTTTCGGTTTCCTTTGGAAGGGCTAAGACTGGAGCTGTAGTAAGTCTTTTCTTCGGCTCTTGGAAACTCACCTCGCATTTGTCATTCCACTCAAACTTGACTTGCTTCTGGGTTAGTCGAGTGAGTGGTCCTAAATATCTTGGAGAAATCCTGGATAAATCTTGGATAATATCCAGCTAGTCCTAGAAACTCCCGATTTCCGTTCTGGACTCGGGTTGTTTCAATCAACCACCTTTATCTATACCTTCAAGGATCTACTTTGCAATCCCAAAGGTCTTAGGATACTATGTGTCCCAAGAACGCGACTTCACTAAGCCAAAATTCGCACTTGCTGAATTTGGCATACAACTTATGCTCGTAGTGTCTCCAAACGATTTTCAAATGACGTTCATGCTCTTCTCTAGACTTAGAGTATACGAGTATGTCATCAATGAATATCACAACGAATTGATCCGAGATAAGGTTGGAAGACTCGATTCATCGTGTCCATAAATGCCGCCATGCATTCGTCGGACGAAAGGCCTCACTACAAACTCGTAGTGTCCATATCGGGTTTGAAATGCGCTTTTGAAATATCTTCTTTGCGGATCTTGATTGGTAATATCCTTGTTGTAAATCAAACTTGAGTACATTGTCACTCCTTGGAGTTGATCAAACAATTCGTCTATCCTCGGGAGGGGATATTTGTTCTTGATGGTCACGCTATTAAGACCATGATAATCTATACATAATCTTAAGGTGCCATCTTTCTTTTTGACGAACAGCACAGGTGCTCCCCACGGAGACGTACTCGGTCAGATAAATCCCACATCCATCAGTTTCTGTAATTGCGTTTTCAACTCTTGTAATTCAAGGGGAGCCATTCTATACGGTGTTCTAGCAATCGGGGCAGTCCCCGGTAACACCTCGATGGTGAACTCAACTTCCCTATCTGGAGGGACAGTGGTGAGTTCTTGTGGAAATACATCCGTGTATTCTGATACTATAGGTACTTGGTTGATTTGTGTCTCAACCTTGGGTTTGTTAATTACAAATGCCAAGTATCCTTGTGCCCCTCTAGCGATTGCCTTTCTTGCTTTCATGGTGGAGATGATAACCAAGACGTAGAGTCAACAGTAATGGAAAGGCATATCCATTAATGTAAAACTTGAATACACCCATGAAGTACAACAATAGTAGCACTGAGTCAAAGCTACATTTGAACCAAAATACAACTGAATCTAGTACAATTAAAGTAAGGTACAACACTGGAGTAAGCGTCTACAACAACGAAAGTACAAACTGACAATCAAGCTAACTAATCAATGAGATCGCCATCATCGTCACTCGCAGCTATGTCCATAATCATGGCCTGGTCGGGCTGAGGTGGCGCCTCGACCTCAGGCCAATCAACGAAATCCAACCACTGCTCGAATCCCTGAGCATCATCAAGTAGAGCAGCCTCAAGTGCCTCAGGCTCTCCGACCTCGACTGGATCCTCCTCAGGATCCTCCTCGGCGTCGGGTACGGGCTCCACCTCGGGTGGTGGCAATGGTTGTGCATTATCTGCCAGAGCAGCCTCCAGCGCGGTGTCTCTCTGAGCTAGGGCCTGTGTAAGGTCCTCTATCACTGTCATCTGCTTGATGAGGGTCTCCTCCAAGCTCTCAACGGTGTCGCGGGATAGGCGGGCGTCAATCTTCCATTTCTGGCGGCCGTCACTTGCCCTTTTCATTTTCTCTCGCATATTATCCAAGCGCTCTTGGATATCCTGTATCTGATCCTCCCGCGCTCGTATGGTGTTGTCGCGGTCCTTAATGATAGTGGTCAACTCGCTCTTTTCATCTTGGCTCCTTGCCAAGCGCCGTCGTCCTCATATCGGCGCTCCTCGGATAGCTCGAGGTCGCTCGATCACTCTCCCGGTGCCGGTGAATCATCGGTGTCGGTAGTACTCCCGCTCGGCCAAAGACGGGCATGAAAAACGTCCCACCAAGAAGGTGGTGCCGGCTCCATCCTGATCAAACAAAACTAAGGCGGATCAGTCAAAGGTAGAGAAAAGATAAGAAGAGAATAAGGAAAGAGTGAATAAAGAAAGTCAGTCAAGAATCAACTATGTCAAGACAAGTATGACTATGGAACCTCAAAATATGCGTTCGAACTTAGTTCAATCATTAATAAGGCGGTTCTATGCCAGTTTGAAATCGATTTCACACTTAATGAGTCAAGTCGCGGTACTACCCAAAACACAGACCGAGGGTCCTATCCTGGTCGTCACGGTGTAAGTTTCCATCTTACTAGCCGAGCTTTGATACCACTCTAATCATCACGCCCAAACGGGACGCGACGACGATCCACAACTTAAATATAAATAACCAAATAGTCTAGATGAATATCATCGAGAACCCAATGAAACATAGTCAATAGCGGCGGAATAAAAAGAACAAGTACAATTACAACTTACAGTCCACAACATCCACAATCCAAATTACATCCTCGAAAATCAGCCAAAGATAACAACTTAAAAGTCAAAGGGTCCTACGCCCTTCGATTCTACAAAACCGGATGAAAAGAAAATAAAATAGTCCAACAAAGAATCAAAAGAAATGAGTCCATCAATAACAACAAGAAGTAGTAAATCCAACAAGCGGAGTACAAGGGCTCAATCCAAGGCCGATTCAAAGATCTTCAACGAAGTCCTCATCTAAAGGTTAGAAAACAAATTTGGGGATGAGACAAATCTCGATGGATGGGGTGATCGTGTGCAAGTGTGGCGATATACGATTAATGCGAAAAACATTATATGAAAAACGCGTGAGTATGATGCATGAATTCACACACGATCCACAAGCGTCGTGATAAATATATTTAAGTAATATACTTATACGATTCAAGAAAACAATTCATGGTCACACAAGCACTATGTGATTCATCAAGACAGGTAGGATAGCGTGCGGAAATGTAACGCCAATCCCATGCAAGGCAAATAATGGTTGCATACGGTTTGTAGCGCCAACCAATGCAAAACAAGTAGCGGTTGCGTGCGAATTTGTAGCGCCAACCAAATGGGTCCGATAACTCCGGAATCGTGTGGATCGATCGAGCGATTCTTTCGTTCTTCCTTGTAACTCCCGAGCAAGATGGTCCAAGACCATGTCACATTATCGCTCCATAGGCAAAGACAAATCCACGTAGAACTAGCTAGGCCCGAATTGTCATAATCATGATTATACCTCAAGTACTACGACCCGCTTCCCTTGGACAAACTCCGTCCCTCGCCATGGGGATTAGGGGCGATGGGGGAAGAGTGGAATAGCAAGAATGGCCAGCTGCCCGGTTCAATCCCCGACGTATCCATTCCGATCGTGAGCTCGACACACCAAGTTGACTCAGCGGAAAGTAAATACAAGTTCGGGTAGTCAACCAGGCGATCAGTATTATTGATTCAGAAGCGATTGAAAAAAATTTTGAAAACGCGAGTGGCAATTAAGGCGTTGGTGGAGTTTTTGGATGAAGATGATTATCGGAAGGATAAGCAACCTTCTATATCTTGAAAGATTAGGTGGAACATAAGTCCCGTTATATATTCAAAATCGCAAGGCGAGGAAGTCGCTCCGCGATCGGGTATTAATCGGTCAAATTGATCCGATAAGTCAAGGGTTTTTAGGGAAAATAAAATACTTTAATCAAATCTCCAAGTCAGAGTGTCCAGGGCTATTTTAGTAAAATAGAAAATAATTTGAGTTAGGTCCTTTATAAAAGAAAATTTTCAATTTAGCCCCGTTTTGTAAAAACCAACACTTTTGGGGTTAAAAATTGAATAAATAAATATCCCGACCTTGAAAAATTATGAGGTCAGTTCCTAAATCCTCCAAATTGTCCAGAGATTCAGGTTTTTAAAGTTTTGAGGTCGAGTTTTTATAAAATTCTCACATTGGCCCCAAATTTATAAAAATTGTCATTTCGGACCTTAAGGTTAAAATATTCGGAACTCACAAACCGGAAGGGCTTTTAATGTGATTCCAGTTGGAAACTGTCACTAAAGTTAGTAGGATATTGGGACAAAAGCAGTTTTTAAAGAAATAGGTGTAGGTCCCTTAACCTTTGAAAATGTCATTTTTGTCCCATTTTGAAATAATTGCCTTTAACGCTTTTAGGGGTCCAATTATTATGAAATTTGAACCTTGGGTCCAAAATATAATTATATTATAGTTAAATTAGTATTTCCAGGTGCATGGGCTGCATAAGTCCTGGAAATTTTATTTGGGTCCTCAAGTTTAATCTTTTACACTTTAGTCCCTCAATTTTAGTAAAATTACTTTCCAAGCCCTAAACACTTGGATTTTTTTGGAATACATTTAAAATATGTCATTTCCAGTACCTTAAGAGTAAAAATTTCAAATTTTAAAGTTAAGGTCTGGTACAGTTTCAAAATTTGCAAAATAGCCCTTAAACTTTCAAAATTTTACAATCTAGTCCTTGGGCTTTTAAAGGTTGATTTTATTTATCTTAAAACTCTTAAAACTTTATTAAAATGTCCAAAAGTCATTTTTGAACCTGAGTACAGTCCCAAAATTCGAAATTTACAGAGGGGTCCTTTAACTTTCATTTTTTCTTGCAATTTAGTCCACCAACTTTCCATTTTTACATTTTTAAGTCCAAAATTGAAATTTAATCAATTATGCTCGACTTTTCCAGGTTATAAGTCATCCAAAACATGGATTTCAAAGATCATACACATGCATGTCCAATACATACAAGAATTCATCAAATAGAACATTAAATTGTACATGCATGCACCTAAAATTCAATAAATAGCAATTTTGAGCAAATCTTGAGAATTTTCATGATTTGATACATAAAATTGACATGCAATACATAGATTATATATCTCAAGGGCTCATGATCAAAATTCTACATGCATTTTAATAAAAACACCTATAAGTTGGAAAGTATTTTTCCACCCACCTTAAAATTGGAAAATTGTGAAATAAACGGATAAATTTCACAATTTTTGGATGAGGTCACTTAGGTCAGCCCAAATATCAAAAATCTGGAGTTAGAAAAATTAAAATTAGAAAAAGAAGGAGATAAGAAAATGAGAAAGACTACACTTTACCTTGTGTAGTAGGTGATTGGAGACTAGTTGAAGCTTTAAATTTGGAATTTTTGGTTCAACTCCAAATCACCTAAGGTCAGCCCCTATTTCTCAAAAATGAAAAAGGGGTGTTAAAATTTGAAAAAAAAATAGAAAGAAGAGGAAAGAAGGGTTCTAGTGTCCAATTCTTACCTTGTAGTCCAAATCTTCAAAATTTCCTTCAAGTCTTGAAATCTTTTTCAAGGTGATGTCAAGGTCTAGTCTTCAAAGTCTTAATTCTATAAGGTAAAAGTCTCTAAAATAAATAGTCTCTTAAAATTCTAAGGTGACTAATAAATACAAAAATAGTAATAATGATCAATCAAGTGATCATAAATGAGAAATAGAATTAATGAAGATCATGATCACAAGTAATAAATGAAATGAAATAAAATACAAAATATATATATTATTAATAATTACCCGTCAAAGTGACGCGGTAAAATAGTCGATCAAATACATAGACGACAATAAGAATCAATTATAAGCTCAGAAAAATCGGGGCTTCACAAGTGTATTCTTCAAATGAGCAATATTCACAATTCATATTTGTATTTGGCTATTTTTCTATCACATTTGAATAGTTTCAGAGAAAAGTCTTAGTTATTCAATATCCATTAGTTATGAAATTGAAAGCTGAATGTTATACAATGGAGATGGAGTCAGCTAATTCTCATTTTTGCATATTTAATGTTATCATATTCCATTCATAGTCAAGAGGATTTGAGAGAAACCTTTCTTGAACAAAACTATACTCAATATCAAAGAACATGCTCAATATCCAGGAACCTTTCTTGAACAAAACCATGCTCAAGTATCAGTAACATGCTCAATATCAAAGAACCTTTCTGAAACAAAACCATCCTTACTAATAAACTGCAAGACAATAGACATTTGCTCTTTCTCTGATTTGCCTCGAGCTTTCATCAATAAGTGCAAAATTTGGCATCTCCAATTTCTTTTCTAATTGCCTTTCTTACATTTTTACAAGAATATGTAGAATGTCTTGTTGAATATTTATGGATATATACTTTGCAACCCATGGAGTATTCTCCAAAATAAGCTTTTGAACGTTGTCATTGTAAGACCCCAAAAGCTTCAATATTTCAATAAAGTTTTCCTCGATTCCTCAAACTTTGACTTTTATCATGACCTCTATATTTACAATCTTGAAATGTCAACCATTTTATAGAATCAATCGAAACCTTTAGTCTTAGTCGGTTATTCTTAATTTCTTCTGATAATTATCTTTTGAAAATGGTATCAATATGTTGAGATTATTTTGCCAAGTCGTCACAATATTTCACATAATCATAATGTGGTGAATTGGAACATTTACCCACATGGTTCAAAAGAACACAATCAGATCCACTATTTACTTTATTCCAATTTCTGAAATCGTGCTCAATAAATATATGTGAACTTGAGCAGCCTGAAGATTGCTTTCCAATAATACAGCATGGCAAATATTAAATAGCATCATGTGCTTTGGAATACTCCAACCAAGCAGGATATAGGTTAAACCAAGAAAGTTGAAATTGACGATATTGACTTTTACCAATAGAAAATGGATAAGCATCTTGTGGAAGTCTTGGTTGATATGGACCAACCTTGAGATAAGCTTGACGAATTTCATCTCTTTGATTTATAGGAAAATCCCAAATTAGAGGACGCAATCTAGGATCCCTTCTAAATGACAAGCATCCATTTGTGAAGCATTTAACCATTGGTGTTTTGACCTATCCGGTTCAAGATATGAAGATTTGAGATTTGATGGATCAATTGTTAGGTGACTTGATGTTGGATGACTCAAACTGCATGGAAGAGTTGTAGAGTTATCTTGACTCTATTCATCTTTTTTCTTAAAGAATGTTTCAATGGTCTTTAATTTTCCCATGTGTGTAACTGATACAATGAGATGTCAAGGTAATAAGAATTAAAAAGACTATTAAATTAAATGAAAGAAATCTAACTAAAAATATTAAATTGCTACCAAAGTACTACAATAGAAGTTTACTTGGTTCTTATCCATTATGTCAAAAACAAGGAGATTAACAATTAACACCATATTTCAAATTCAAGCCCTTTGTTTGAATAAAACCATTATTCTAAAATAAAATTGCTCAATTTCTTATCGTCTACAATTAAATTTCTACCACATTAAATCCAATTAAAGCAGATTACTATTCTAAAAATTCCGAATTACTAATAGAGTACTAAATAAATACTAACTTACTAGTAGACAACTAGATTGCTACCAAATTACAACAATAAATGCTAAAATTTAAGCAATGCTACTTTTTAATTGAAACAATAAGTAAAGAATAAATGCTTAAATCAATTATCACAAAAAAAATCTAAAACCTACTTTTCAACATAAAATCTCAAAAACCCGTCTCAAAATTTAAAAAATGGGTCTGAAGAAATAATAAAAATATACTCAATTAGTTATTATTTTAGTCAAGTGGGTACCTTGTCTTACCACCTTGGAGAATGGAGTTGAAACTTGGAGTGGGGGTGGAGAGTGGAGACCGAGAGAATTGGAGAAAGGAAGTGGGATGAGGGTTTTAGTGTGGAGAAAAATAGAAAATTTGGGGATAGTATTGGCTGATATTTGTTGGAGAGTTAGAGGAGATGCAGAAATACAAGAGAGAGTGTAAAAAGAGAGGGACCACAAATTTGGGGGGACTATGACAAATAATATTATATGTACATTTTTTAACAGAATATATATATATATATATATATATATGTATACTACTTGGTTTTAGTTTGAATGTTTGGGGGGGCTAACGCCCCTGCCTCTAGTCCTTCACAAATCCATATTGTGAATTTGTCTCCTGGATAACCTCATTTGGAGAAATCTGATTCATCATAACTCTCTAATGAAAATTCATTCTCACCTCTCCTCCAATTCAAAAGTTCTTGCTCTTCACAAAAGAACTATTTATGATATTCCTATCTCTAAGAAAGGCCCAGATAAAAGACTCATATGGGCAGCTACTAGAAAAAAATACCTTTATTAAATCATGAATTTGAATCATTTGATTTGGGTCACTTGGGGGATTGGCAATGCCACTTCTTTGGATCATCCGAATTTATTGTGCATAGAACATCATATTCAGATCCTTGTTATTCTTGAACCTATGATTGACCCTAATTTTCATTAATTTTGTGGAAAGTTAAGCTTCAATTCATCCAATAAGATTTGGGCCTTTTTTGAACCTGACATTGGTTTTTTCTGTCATTATTGACCATACTCAGGTTCTATCCTTGGATGTTACTTCTAATATTCTTCATAGATCCTTGTATATTTCTTTGGTCTATGCCAAATGTTCTAGGGTGGAGAGAAGGCCCATGTGGGATTGTCTTAAGCAAGTTGCTGATATTACAATTGATTCCCCTTGGTTAATTGGATGAGATTTAAACTGCTTTCTTTTTTAAACTGAGAGACTTGGTAGTGATATTGATAGAATTCTTGAAATGGAAGACTTTGGAGATGTGATTGCTAGTTGTGGTCTCACTGATTTAGGCTCTGACGGGGACATTGTCCACACTTGGGTCAGAAAAAGATTAGATATGATGTTGTTTTCATCTGAGTGGGGAGATGTCTTTTCCAATAGAATATTTGGCTGAACTTATAAGCTCTTCAAAACATCTTATAAGATGTTTGAGAGCTTATAAGCTCTTTATATTTATTTGGTAAATATTTTTTGAAAAAGATCTTATAAGCTCCCTTAATAAGATGTTAGGAGCTTATAAGGTACTTTTTAAAAAGTTGGGGAATCCATTTTTTTTTCAAATTAAGATCTTATTTCAACAATTTTGAAGAAATTCCCAACTCTTGTTTTAAAAAAAATTTACCAATTTTTTTAAAAAGTTGGGAAATCCAAGTTGGTGCTATTAACACCCGCCAATACCTATTAATACATTCCCATTTCTTAATACAACTCATATCCTTTTTAAAAATAATCTATATACTTAATACACTCCCTTATTCTTCCCCAATTTGCCCTTCCCCCAATTAAGAATCTAATAATACTATAAAACTTTATTTATAAAATAATTAAAATGCCAAAAATTAACTTCAAGACAAAAAAAACCTGACGTCCATCAAGAAGTAATTGTGATTTCGATTGCTCAGTTTGTGTTTTGTTCTTGTGTGAGTTTCAGGTGACAATGTAATTAACATTGAATGCATTGATATATAATGCTTGGGTTCTATTGTTTTTCGTAATAAGCTTTTGGTGGAGTTGGACGTAGAGTTCACTAAGTTTCCAGCCTGCCACTCATCATGATTGGGTATAGATCTTTAATATCTGAAATGCAGAGTCGGTAATAGGCTCCAAATTCTAAGAGTAAAAGAACCAGAGTCCTTAGAAATTAGGGAAAAAAATGTAAGAAGTTTGAATTCTAATGGAACACCGAGAAAATGGGACTCAAGAACTTGAGTCTAATGTGATAGAACAATCGAAAGCTTCTGAAAATTTGGCTCAAGATCCAGATGGTGAACATCCAAAAATTAGACAACTATAAAATGGATTGTGAAAGATCGGTTACTGAGACAACAGCTCGAAATGAGGTCACAAATAATTAAGGAAATAGTACCAATGCATGGAGAGATTCCCCAGGATATTGGTGCAGGAAAACGAGAACCACAGTTGGAAAATATGAACATATTGTCAGTTTATATCCCTTGGTGATGGGTAAATTAGGGAAGAGTAAGGGGGTGTATTAAGTATATAAATAATTTTTAAAAAGGATATGGGGTGAATTATGAAAGGGGGTGTATTAATATATTTTGGGGGTGTTAATAGCAATCCCTTTTTTTTAAAAATTTTTTTGACTATCTTAATTTCAAATTATCATTACTAACATCTTGTAAGTTTTGACATCTTATTTTATCCCAACACTTCAACAAATTATTTTTAAAATAAGATCTAGCATCTTATAAGATCTAAAAACATCTTATAAGATGCAATAGCTTATAAGATCTTTTAAATAAGCTTAGTCAAACACCCTCCAAATCTGGTTTCTATCTCCTTGGCAGAATTTATTTTGGCCATTCTTCTTTGTTGTTAAAAGCTTCCACTGTTACTAATAGTAAACCCTCTGCTTTTAGATTTTAGAATATGTGGCTTAGACATCCCACTTTCCTAGATACTATTAAAAATATTTGGGATGGTCCTACTGGGATTACTGGTATGAATAATCTCCATTTCAAGCTCATTAGGGTGAAACATATATTACAATGGTGTAATGAGAATATTTTTGGCAATATTTTCTCCAAATTTCATAAGACTGAACAGAAGGTAGTGTTCTGTGAACACCTGTATGATACTAACCCTACTCCTGACACCCTCATTAGTTTAAAACAAGCCATATCTGAACTCACTCTTGCCACTAAAATAGAAGAAGACTATTGGCATCAAAAGATTGCTTGCAAATGGTTAGTTGAGGGGGAAAGAAAAACCAAATACTTCCATAATCTTGTTAAACATAAAAGGCTTAAGTATAGAATTCATTCCATTATTGATAATGACTCTACTCTTACTCCTGAGGATGCTATCTATAATTCTGCTGCTAAATTATTTCAAACTCATCTTTCCTCTGACATGCAATGACTTTAATTATTTTCTAATTTTGCTTTACCCTCTTTTCCTGCACATATGAACCTTGATCACTTGTGCAACCAACCATCTGAAGCTGAGATTTATGAAGCCCTCTTCTCTATTAATTCTAAGGGAGTGGCTGGCCCTGATGGTTTAATGCTAAGTTCTTTCAGAGTTGTTAACATATTATTAAAGTTGACATTCTTGCTGATGTCCATGAATTCTTTGATGGACGTCTTTTTCATAAAACTTTTACTACCACTACTATAGTTCTCATTCCCAAGACTGCTCAGCCAAAAACTTGGGTTGAATATGGACCTATCAGCCTTTGTAACATCACTAATAATAAACTCATTTCTAAGATTCTAAATAGTAAATTAACTCTCTTACTTCCCTTACTCATTTCCCCTTCCCAAAGTGGCTCTCTTAAAGGTCGGCTTATCAGTGATAACATTATCTTAGCTCAGGAATCAGTTCACTATCTTGATAATAAAGGTAGTGTTAAAAATGTGATGTTCAAAATTGATATGGCTAAGGCCTATGAAATAATTCAATAACCCTTGTTTACTAACATGATTGTTAACATGGGTTTACCAGTAAGATGGATTCACTTCATTCACAATTGCATTAGCAATTGCTGGTTTTCTATGTTGGTTAATGGATCCTCCACTAGATTTTTTAAATCCAGTAGAGGGTTGAGACAAGGGGACCCTCTGTCTCCCTCTTTTTTCATTTTTGCTATTGAATGTCTGTTTAAAGGTCCGGATGATCATTTTCAAAAAAATCTGGATATGTATTATATGTCTCAGGGGCATCCCTATATCTCACTTGACTTATGTTGATGTCCTTCTTTTGTTTTCCAATAACAATCCTAAGTCCCTCCAACTTCTCACTGAATTCCTTAACAAGTATGCTTACATGCCAGTTAATTAATGCTTCTAAAAACTCCTTTGTTGTTGGAGCTAATTCCTCCCATGCTCTTATCCAAGCCATAGTTTCTGCTACTTAATTTCAGCATCAAAGTTTGTCTTTTACATATTTTGGTGCTCCTATTTATAAAGGGCATTAAAAAAGCCTTTTGTTCCAATCTCTTCTCAATAAAATGCATAATAAGGTCAATTCTTGGGCTTGGAGATTCCTGTCTTTTGGGGGAAGATTAATGCTCATCAAAAGTACCCTCAACTCTATGTTCTTCAACCTAATTCAAGTAATTAAGCCTCCACAGTACATTATGCATAAAATAGAGCATATTATGGCTAATTTTTTCTAGGGTGACTATGATAATAATAAAAGAAAATCCATTGGATTGCTTGAAATATTGTTTGTCAGTCTGTTGAGGAAGGTGATCTTAGTTTAAGATCTATTTATGACATTATCACTTAATTTTCCTTTAAACTTTGGTGGAGTTTTAGATCTAATAATTTTTTGTGGGTTAATTTCTTAAATGTTAAATATGTCGGTGGCCTTGCTCAAGCTACTATCACCCCTTCTGTTCATGATAGCTTAGTTTGGAAAAGGCTTTGTAACAACAAGAATCATGTTCTAAATGGTATTTGTTGGGGTCTAGGAGAGGGTAATGTGAGTTTCTAGTTTGAAAATGGTTCTCCAACAACACTCTATCTGATTTAGTTGATGTTAGAAAAGAGGGGCTAGAATAGATTCCTGTTAATTTTTGTTGGACTGATGTTAAATGGGACATCAGTAGGTTGAATAATATTGTTGACACCTCTTGGGCAAACACTCTGAGCCAAGTTCCTATTTCTCAAGCCAACACTGACTCTATGAGATGGATGCACTCCTCAAATGGCGAGTTTACCTTATCTTCTGCCTCGAAAATTGTTAGACAATCTACTCATCCTTTTTCACTTTCCATATCAATTTTTCTATGGAGGCTACTGAAATGCAGGTTGCTGTGGATCTTAAACTTCAAGCTAGAGGTATTTCTCTTGCATCAAAATTTGGTGTCTCTCATGCTCTACTGAATCTCTCCCTCACATTTTTCTTCGAAATGCTCAACTCATGAAAGTGTGGACACACTTTGCTGGATTGCTTGATTGCACACTACCACACACTAAATGCACACACATTTTTCTTCACTTCTAGATTAACTTGGCACTTTTCACACACCACACACATTACACGTCTGATACCATGCCCGATCTTATGGCTCATTTGATTAGAAATAAATAGATGTAAACATGAATCTGCTACATTTAGCTCTTGGAGAATAATTTGTTAGGTGGAATCATACTTGAAGCTTTTATACACTTGCAAACTGATGCAGCCATGCTTGTGGACATGATTTCTTCATATTGCTTTTCTTTAAGCTTTTATTTCAATAGGCAATTCAGTGTTAAAGTTTTTCCTATAGCATAGCAAATGCCTCCAAACCATTTTCTCAAACTAAATATTGATGGTGCCACTAGAGGCCTCATCAATCAAGCTGGTCTTGGAGGTTTGCTTCGAGATTATGAAGGTAACATGCTCTGGATTTGTATGGTTTTGCTTCTAAATGTGAGAACAATCTTATTGCAAAATTGATAGCACTACATTAATGTTTGCAAGTAATATCTTGAACTGGAGTTTCAAAAGCTATAGTGGAAATTGATTCCAACATTAAAAAAAGAGATTGACTAGAAGTTACAACATCTTATCACCATAGTCAGAAACCTAATGGTTGTTATGGATATTCAATTCCCCCACACTCATCGGGAAGGAAATCAAGTTGCAGATACGGTAGCACACCTAGGTTTTCAAGCAAGGGGTTTCAACATTTTCCAACCGCCCACCATTCCCCGAAACATTCTTAGTCTGGCTCGAATCAACCAAGTGGGGATGCCCTCTTTTCGTAGAAAATATGTCAAATATTCAAAGTTTGGTACAGTCGTAGGTTGTATACCATTTAAATGATCTTAGTTGTATAGTCAATCATTGTAAAATACAATCATTCATTAATACTTAGGTTGGGGATGTGACCTTAATCCCTCATCCTCAAATGGTATTTTATTCAAAAAAACAAGTATGACTATGATACACATCAAATTCTATAAGTTTTGTTTCTTTTTGTATTTTAAAGGTAAATAAAGCAGGGTTTTTTCTAATCAAAAAGAAGAAATTCATTAATAATGATGAACAATAGTACACATGTTCAAGAGAAGAGGATCCAAGTAGCTTGGAGACTCAATCCAAGTCCCAAGTCATAGAACTAATGTACAAAGGAGCAACTTTAGCAATAGCATAAGCTGAAGCGTTTTGTCTGTGATTAACATAATGAAAACAACATTCAAAAATATGGGAAAGAACACATCTGCAATTGTCAACCATCGAAACAAATTCAGATAGATCTGGAGTAGCAGATTACAAAGCATCACTAACATATTTTGCATCAATTTTAATTACAACGCATTGAAGACCCAAATTACGTACCAAGATAAAGCTTTCTGCAATCCCTAAGCTTCTCCGTCATTGTAGAGTCCACGAAAAAAATTAGAACGACAAGCCAAGAATTGGCCATCATAACAAAGAACACATTTCAAATCATATATGATGGTTTCATGGTGTAGTAATATGGCTGAATCGGGACTATATTTCTTGTTTGGTTGGATTGGAGAATTGACAAAAAATTGAACCACAATTTTTTTCTTCTTGAACTGTTACCTTGACTGTGGAGTTGGAGATGTTAATGAGGAATAGGTAAGATAATGGGTTGAATGTAAATTGGAGAAGAGAGTTTTGTTGATGAGAGTATTAGAATAAAGAGTAAAATTAGAGAGTTACGTAAGTTAAGGTAATAAAAATAATAATTATCTCTCATCTGTATTTTAGGATATAGATAATGTGTACTTTAGTACACCAACAATAGGGTGGTTCAAGTTTAAACTTTTGAACATAAACTTGGGTGTTGCCATTGTAAGAGGGTACGTAATTTCAAATTCAAGTTTTAAGTTCAATATGTTGAACTTGGTTCAGCAGTTGCAATTGAAAAGCCACCCAAAAGTTGTTGGTTAGGGCGTGCATTTCACGCCAGAAAGTGAATGGAAGTGTTAATTGCACGAGCCCCAAAGGTAAGTGAGGAAATGGACAAGAGTGGGCCAAGGGTTTTGATGGCAAATGGCAGATGTCTTTTTCAATGCAGAAGACACATTTTTCTATTTATTTAAATTGATAAATGAGAGTTTGGTGATTATTTGCAAATTCATATTTGACCGTTTTCACATTTTGTTTTTTGAAATGGCTTGATTTCAATGGCTAATCTTTGGCAGAAAAATGGTAAAAGAAGTTGCAGCAATAAACATAATTTTTTGGACCATTTAACATAAGTTTTTAACATTTTCTTTTTATCTATAAATAATTAAATATATGATTTAGCCTCTCATTTTTCATCTCAATTCTTTCTTTCTCTACACATTGTTGATTCTCAAAATTATTGAAATTCTTCCAAAAAATAATATTTCAGTTTTTAGCTACTCGATGAAAATCACAATAGATCTTTAATGATTTTTTTAATTCTCCTAATAGCAATGAAAATTCTAGTCGCCAAAGCTCTCGTATTTATCCAAGTTATCAATTCTCCCGAGCTCCGTTTGGTTGGTGACCACCTGAACATTGGTCTACCATGGGAAACCAATATTTTATGTCTCCCCCGACTTATTATCCCACTCCATCGACCATTTCTTTAGACGAATCAATGAGGGCTAGTATCGATAAAGTGTCCAATGATCTACCACATTATTCACAATTAGGACTTGAGAATTTGACCCCTAATATGGGTCCGATTAAGGACAACAAAGTATAAGTTGTTGAAGAGTCAAGTTGGACACAATGAATGTATGCGGAAGAGGTCACCCTTGCAAAATCGATAGTCACAATTAGCCAAGATTCGATTGATCAATAACTACCAAAAAGCATATGCATATTGAACACGTGTCAAAGATTACTATAACAAGCATCGTCCCATTGGAAGCATTGTGAGAACGTTAAGCGCTGTAAAATCACATGAGCATCATTGGAGAGAACCCTTGAATAAGGTTTCTAGTGAATTTAATAAAAATATGCATGATAGGCCTAACAGTTGGTGTGATGATGATGTATTAGCGACGATACAAAAAAGATGGATGGTACAACACAAAAACAAGGCTTTTAAGTGGATTCACGTGTGGAGGATTGTAAAAGTGATGGCAATGTATGCTCCACAACCAGACATTATTCGAGGTGGAAAAAAGGCAAGAACTTCTGAGACTAGAGAACACACCTTCTCATCAAATCCGGAGTTGAATGCCCATGAGATGAAAGTGAATTCCCGATCGCATTGGGGCAAAAGGTGGTAAAGACGAAAGACAAAGGGAAGGGCAATGCCGACACTTCAGTTATAAAATATATGAAGGCATAACTAGATAAGACGTTGCAAATTTTTCATAATGAGTAATAGAAAAAAAAATTGATAAAGCAAACGATGCCTTATACATGCATGAATGTAAAATCCTTACGAGAAATACCAAGGAAATGACAGAAGAACAATTGAAAGTGCACAATTATATGTGTGAAAGGATTATGAAGACTTGGGGGTTGGAATAGATTCAATTCGTTTAACTATCTTTTTTATAATATCATATGTCCATCTTCGTAGTTTTGAATTTTTAATTGTTGTAGTACTATTTGTTGGGAAATTATTTTGTAGATTTTGATGAATGTCATGCAAAACTTAGAATAGGAAGTTGGCACCCCATTTTTGTTGTAAATTGCATTGTAATAGATAGAATTTGTGGTCGAGTTAAGTCACTATGCCCTGAACACGCAACAAGACAACCGGAGACTAGAAGGAAGACTACTGTGTGGCACTGAGTATGGCAAAGAAGAGAAGATAGGAACTCGATCAAGGTGCAACAGATGCGGTGAAGTGATCGATCAAGTCAACTCAAGATAGCCAAGTCTCAAGTTGAAGTGACGAAGAGTCATCCAATGATTGGAAGTCGACTCAAGTCGCCCGAGAAAGTCAAGGAAATGCAAATAAGTCGAGATAATCGAAAGAGATCCGTTGCCGTAAATCAAGAGAATTACTTAAACAAGTAATACTTCCATATCTTGTCTTTCTTGAAGTGCTCGATTTCCTTCGAAGCGTGCAAAAGGAATAAACCAATGGGAAGCACTCGCACTGTGTCGAAACACCTTTGAAATGTCAAGAATCATTCATACGAGGAAATGGAAATTCCAAGGACTACAACAAGACAAGCCAACGACCACAAGTGACTTTCAAAAATAAGCATATCTCTTCAACGGGCGATTTTTGAAAAATCACTATAAAAGGCCGAGAATCACTCGAGAGAAGGTTACCCAACCAAAAACATTCAAGCAAACATTTAAATCAGAACCAAAAATATTCTCAAGTCATTCAAGATTAATCCTCAAGCCTATATTACGAAGGAAATCAATCCAACACTCACCTGTGAAGGAAAGACAACTTCTATCGATTGAAGAGAAACCATTTGAAGAATCAAGGGGTCTACATTCCATGAAGGATTGTAGAAAGGTTCAAGGTCGAACCAAGCTTAAGCTATTTGGAGGGCTTCGTGATCAAATCCAAGGAACTTAAGCAAGTGGGTTGTAGTAGCAAAGCACTTGCCTGTGAAGAAGAAGCCGAGTCGCACGAGAAGCCACTGTGTGTGACCAAGGCATCTCCAGATCGAGTCCCAAAGGATCAAGTCACCGTGTGATCAAGACTTGTATCTGGATCGTTAACCACTCGTATATTGATCAATACTTAGTGGATTCCTCCAGGAGTTGGAGAAGAGAGGAGTAGAAGAATTACCCCATTTTCGAACCTCTATAAAAACTTATTGTGTCATTTATTTTAGCACTTTAATTTTTGCATCTTATTTTTATATCTCACGATAAATTTGCTATCCAATTGATAATCAACTCGAGTGCTAAAACCAAGTATTAAAACAAACTTAACCAATTTCTAGGATGTTAAGTCTTCCACAAAAACAAATCACAATCGAGTTAAGTCTTTAGTCAAAACAATTTGAGTTATTCTATCAACAGCTCATTCGAGTCAGTGAGTGACTAACTCACGATTAACTAACTTAGTCATCCATCAAAGACACAAACTTGTGAAGTATTAACTCAATATTTGAAAGGACTAATTGAAAAGTTGGTAAGGTTTATTCAACCCCCCCTTCTAAACCTTACACTCACACCCCTTGGAACCTACAAGTGGTATCAGAGCGGTTGGTTCATTGAGCCTTCCGCACTGGTTACTGAACTGGATCTCCAAATTTTTCAAAGCTTGTTTTAGTACTCAATCTTTCAAAACTCTTTTACTCAGCAAAGTTATTATCATGGAAGCAAATTTGGCACGCATTCCTATGTTCACAATTGAAGAAATTGATGATTGGAAAATTCGTATGCAGGCTCATCTATCAGCATTACACAATGAGATGTGGATAGTGATAGAGGATGGGCCTCTGCAAATCTTAAAAGTGAACACATTGTAAGGAGAGCCTGCAATGAAGGTGAAGATGATGTTGCTCCCGCACCAACCATGGTTGAAAACCAAGAGTCGAATGGACAAATGATGACAGAAAAGATATAACTTGACAATGTGGCCAAGGACATTCTTTACAAAACCTTGACAAAGATATGTTCAACAAAGTCAAATCATGCAAAACGGCTAAAGAAATCAGGACAAGCTAACATTGATTTGTGAAGGCTCGAGCAAATCAAGGAAAATAAACTATCGGTTCTTTGTACAAAAATTTGAGAATTTTAAAATGCTCAGGAGAGACCTTGGATCAACCGGATGCTCGGTTCACGAAATTACCAACGAGCTATCTACACTTGGAAAAGAATATACACGAAGGAAATGTGTATGAAGATTCTAAGAAGTCTCCCGGTTGAATGGGAAATGAAGGTCATGGCACCGAGACATTCCATGGACCTATCCAAGACATCCAACCATGAGCTATTCTCGGATCTCAAAGCCTACGAATTTGAGCCGAGAAGAAAAGACCAGGAGGAGACAGATGTGCCCAAAACAAATTTTCTCTAATTGTTAAGGATGGCAAGAGAGCCGAGGTCAAAGAAGTCATTGACCAAGAGAAAATAGCCCGATGGTTAAAAGGTTTAACAAGTTCTTCAATAAGAACTATAAGAGAGGCAAGGGCGAATCCTCCGAAGACACTCGGCTCCTCCAAGTCAAGGGAAGATAGGTCAACCAAGAGAGCAGAGCATCAAAAATGAATATCAAAGGGTGACAATCCAAGAATGGAAAGAGTCGATCAAAAGGTTGAAAATCTATCTGAACCGCAGACAACCAGGTTACTATGCCATTGATTGCCCATATCCTGTAGTCAACAAATACAAGAATGAAGAGGAAAGAAAGGTCTTGAGAGAAAAAGAAGACAAGAAAAGAAAAAGGCAATGTTGGTCTGCAGAGATCACCGAGACAAACAAGTCAAAAGACACAAATGATTCAGAGAGTAATGAAGGCGACTACTCAAGTGACTCAAGAAGAAGAAGCCTTGATCCGTTTAATGGCCAAGGAACAAGACCAACCCGACCAAGAAGATGAGGTACACTCTAATTCATCACACTCAGATTCTAGTGATAGTGACTGTGACACACACACTTCATCACCCACTGATCTTTATGATTCATTAGGCAAAATGATGAAAGACTTTGAACACATTAAATCCTCACACACACTACTAAATGAGGAAAACAGCCTACTCAAAAGCAAAAACTCTCAGCTGACTAAGGAGCTGAGTACTCTAAGTCAAATAGCTGATGGGAATAAAAGTCTAAAGGCTGAAAATGCTAAGTTAATAGCAGAAATAGCTGCTATAGAAAATAGGGTGAATGACCTCAAAAATGTGATTGCCTCATTCACTAAGGCATCTAAATCCTTGGATGACCTTATTATGAGTCAAAGAGAATGTGGAGACAAGACAGGCTTAGGATTTAATTCCTCTGTGCTATGTCAAGCTCCAAAAGTGATTTTGGAAAGAGGATCTTCAAGTAATGAAGTATCTCAAAAATCCAAAACTCCAAATGGTACACACATATTTATTCCAAAGCACAATCATAAACAAACTGGCCTTGGTTATAAAGGAAAATGAAAGTTGCCAGTTGAGTGTGCTGAGAGGACAGCTGAGAAGAAATCTAGCCGAGTTCCTCAGCTAACTCCAAATAGGAAATACTCTGTAAATAAGAAACAGAGCTACCAAAAGTCCCAGAAATTCTATAAAAGAAATATATATGATGGGAATGGTAGAAACTACCAAGCCAAGCTGATTGGAATAATGTGAACTATTAGCAAAGATCCAGGAATATAAGCTAAGTGGCAAAGGCCTAGAACTCAAAGAAAAGCCATTCCAAAGAAATAAGGGCCTTTACCGGACACATATGCACCAAGGCACTACACTCGGAGATATCACACTACCCAAAGAAGGCAATTGCTAAAACACATACACATGCATACAGACAAAAGAGACAACTGTATGAACCTAAAACCCCCAAGCAATTTGCCAAAATTAATTATGATTATGGCACTGATAGATGGCAACTCCTTAGAGTCAAATCATTTGGCTATAGGTTGGTTGGATCATCTTACAATACTAACCCCTCGGACCCGCATAAGTATGGGTACCTAAAACTTAATTTCCTTGATTGCAGGTTCAAGGAACAACTGAGTGCCAAGGAACCTGGTACATGGATATAGTGGTTGTTCCAGGCACATGACAGAAACAAGAAAAATCTATCAAAATTCAAGGAAGTCAGAGGTGCAAAAGTCATATTTGGAGGAAATGAAGCTCCAGGAGAAATAAGGGGCACTGGATCCATCAAGAAAAATAGATTAGAAATCTCAGATGTTGCATATGTTGAAGGACTCAACTTCAACTTGCTAAGCATCAGCCAACTTTGTGACAAGGTTATAATGTTGGATTCAACATGGGTATATGCCAAATCAAGGACTCTGAATCCAAGGAAGTTGTGTTGCAAGGATGCAGACAAAAGAACATGTATGTGGTAGATTGGTCAACTCGCAACACCAAGCACTTGTCTACTAGCAAAGAGCACAAATAGAATCAAGTTGGTTGTGGCACAAGAAGCCGAGTCACCCGAATTTCAAAACAATTAACAAGCTTGCGGAAGCGATCTTGTAGAAGGACTTCCAGGACTCGAGATACAAGAAGGAAAGTGTATGTGATGCATGCCGATGGGAAAGCAAATCAAATCATCATTCAAAGAAAAGACATGTCCATCTTCAACAAGAATATTGCACCGCTACATATGGATCTATTTGGTCCAATTGAACCAAATAGCATAAGTGGGAAGAAATACACCTTGGTGGTAGTAGATGACTACTCAAGATATACATGGACAATATTCATGTGTAGAAGAAGAAAGAAACTCTGCAGAAACTACCACAAATGATGAAAACAATCCAAAATGAGATGAGTCAAACCATTATCAAAATAAGATCCGACAGAGAACCGAATTTGTCAATGGTATAATCACTCAAGATCTTGCATTGAAAATGGTATTGGTCATGAATTATCTCAGCGAAGGACTCCACAACAAAATGGAGTTGCGAGAAAGAAGAAATAGAACTCTCAAAGAAGCGGCAAGGACCATGTTAGTCAAGCAGGCTACCTAAAAGATTTTGGGCTAAAGCAATAAACACAAAGATGCTATACTCAAAATAGATGCATGATAAACAGACAAAAATGACAAAGACTCCCTATGAGATCCGGGCAGGGGAGAAAGCCAAATGTTGCATATTTTAGAATATTTGGATGCAAATGCTTCATCCATAACAATGGCAAAGATAATTTAAAGGCTTTTGATACTAAAGTCGATGAAGGTATCTTCTTGGGATACTCAAATGAAAGCAAAGCCTACAGAGTACTCAACAAGAGGACTATGGTTACGGAAGAATCCATCCATGTGGTGTTTGATGAGCCAAATGTAAATGGAGAAGACATTAAAGAGTCACCGATAAGTTTGAATCAACCAACCATGCGAAAAAGTCCCTATGTAGAAGAAGCCGAATTATAAATCCGGATGAAGATGAGATAGTCGAGTCTCAAAAACAAACCGAAAATCTGCAGCTAAGTGATGATGAGAGAGCCGATCAAAACAACACAACCGCAAGACGATCGAATCCAGCCTAACTTACTCCAACCTCGATGTAAGATGGCTGAGAGACCATCCACCAGAACTAGTCATTGGAGATGTAAGAGAAGGTGTCAAAACAAGATCCAGAACTCAACAAGAAGCAATGTTCACATGCTTCATCTCTCAAATAGAGCCTAAAGATGTGTCACAAGCATTGGATGACACACATTGGATTCAAGCCATGCAAGAAGAGCCGAATCAGTTTGAAAGAAATAAAGTGTGGGAATTGGTTCAAAGACCTACCCATCAAAATGTTATTGGCACTAAATGGGTGTTCAGAAACAAGATGAATGAGGTAGGTTCTGTGGTAAGAAACAAAGCAATATTGGTAGCCAAAGGATATTGCCAAGAAGAAGGGATAGATTGATGAAACATTTGCTCATGTGGCAAGATTGGAAGCCATAAGGATGTTTCTTGCCTATGCAGCTCACAAGAACTTTATTGTATATCAAATGGATGTAAAGAGTGCATTTCTTAATGGTTTATTGGAAGAAGAAGTGTATGTTGAACAACCTCCAGGATTTGAGCAGAAGACTCTTGGAGATAAAGTATACAAACTCAAGAAAGCTCTATATGGGTTGAAACAGGCACCCAGAGCATGGTATGATACATTGTCACAATTCTTGACTGAGAACGGATTCACAAAAGGCAAAGTGATGTAACACTCTTCATAATTCAAGATAGGAAGAGTATACTTTGCTTGTTCAAATATATGTGGATGATATCATCTTTGGATCCACAAACAAAGAGAGTGTGTGATAAATTTTCAAATCTCATGCAAAGCAAATTCGAAATGAGTATGATGGGAGAGCCGACATTCTTCCTTGGACTTCAAGTGAAACAAATTGGATGGAACCTTCATAAGTCGGACAAAATACACCGAGATTTAATGAAGAAATTTGGTATGGAAGAGAAGTCTTCTCAGAAAATACCAATGAATACATAAGTCAAAATGGATATGGATGCGATGGCAAGCCTCAGAGATCAAACAAGATACTGAGCACTTATTGATCATTGCTCTATCTCACAACAAGCGGCCGGACATCACCTTTGTTGTAGGTGTATGTGCAAGATTTCAATCGCTCCAAAAGAAAGCCACATGATCGCAGCCAAGAGGATCTTGAGATATTTGAAAGGAAGCCAAGAAGTTGGCTTATGGTATCCAAAGGAAGGTGGATTCAAGCTAATTGGTTATTCGGACTCGACTATCTTTGGATGTAGAGTTGACAGGAAGAGCACCTCAGGCACATGTCAAATGCTTGGAAATAGGCTAATTTCCTGGTTTAGCAAAAAGCAAAATTCAATAGCCACCTCTACAAAAGCAGAATACATAGTCATGGCAAACAAGTGCCAAGTCTTATGGATGAGACAGCAACTGAGAGACTATGAAGTTGAAGAAAAGGAAATTCCAATCATGTGTGATAACACAAGTGCAATTGCAATCACTCAAAATCCTGTGTTGCACTCAAGAACAAAGCATATCGATGTCAGATATCACTTCATAAGAGACCATGTTGAAAAGAAGGACATCACCTTGGAATATATTTCAACTGATAAGCAGTTGGCTGACATATTCACAAAACCATTATGTGAGTCAAGATTTGAAGAACTCAAGCATGAGTTAGGGTTAATTGAGCTGAGTTGACACTCAGAAGACTCAAAGAAAAGAGATGAAACATGAAAAGAGGAAAAAGAGTCAATTAAGTAATTGAAATAAGTGAATCACCAGACGGAAAGTCACCAGATCGAATTAGGCCGACAAATGAGTCACTAGGAGAGGAGTGAGAAGAAGGATTGAATCAGCTAAGGAGTAAGCTGAGTCATTTATGAGCAAAGTGACAAAAACGCGGTCGTTTTTACTAAGCGGGAATGTTTTTAAGAATGACGTCAGCATAATTATGACGTGTACAGGCAAAAGCTGCACACCAAGCTTATGATTGGATATAAATGTTGCCGCATTAAATGCGAGACATTAAATGTAAATCGGCGTGCAAGATCTAAGCCGTTGATTTTGATCAAATTTCAAAAACCTCCCGCACGTCCTTTCATGAACCATACTTAAACCATTTCGTCCGTTTTTCTCTCACTTTACCAAAAAATTGTTCATCTCTCTCTCGAAAGCAAAAGCAAAATTTTCTCTCAAAACCCTATCAATCTTCAGTTCATTTTTTCAAGTTTCGTTCGGTAAAACATCTCGAAATGGCATCTACTCATGATTTTGTCAAGCTAGGAAAGCAAATCCACACCGGGTCTACTGTGGACTTCAATGGTATGGTTAAACAAGGGTCCGACGACACCTCGTGAAGAAGATTGTTTGATAAGTCGGAAAAATCGGATTAAAACCATTTTTGACGATGGAGTTCCCTATGACCTACGTAGAAGAGGTCGCACAGCTTCTATGTGAACGCCGAGGTTCACGATGAGGGCATCAAGTCCTCTGTTCATGGAAAGGAGTTCACCATTACGCCAGGATCCGCGAGAACACCGCTTATTCTTAGGTGGAAGGAGTGCCGAAAATTTATGAAGTCGATGTCGACCTAGTCTTGCTTGGAAGGAAGTAGCCAAGTCCGATCGTCTTTGAAAGTAGTCTATACTGACTAATAAGAGGCTACTTGAAAGAGGACTACCACAAATTGTTGGACATTTGCCAAATGCATAGACATTAAATTTGGCAGCTTTGACCAGTTGTCCAAAGCAAAATTGATCGTGATGGCTGTGATCATTGAAGAGAAGAAAGTGAATTGGGCTGAGTTTGTATACAGCAGACTCTGCAAGAATATTGGGAACAAATCCTTCAAGGAGGATGGTACGTTGGAGGTTCCTCGGGATACGGCCGGTGATTGGCCGGATGATGGAAGTAAAGGAGTCCCTCTTCGACATGGAAAGGCATTCCATGTGAACAAGAGGATGTTTCGATCAAACCTCTCTGGCGCACAGAAGAGAGCCTACGCTAAGAGAGCTGATACGAGTGAGGGGAATCACCACCCCGATGATACATTGTCTCCCCTCCTCAAAAGAAGGTCGCTCTTGCAAGCGAAGATTGCCCCCGCAAAAGAAAGAAAAAGAAATCGCTCCTGCGCCTCGGCCCGCAAGCCGGAGAAGGAATCTCAAATACCTTCTCCTGTCGTCAAGAAAAATGAGAACTGATAAGCCAAGATGGACACTCCTCGAAGAAGAAGACGACGGCACCCCCCGCCGCCCCGAGACTCGAGGCGAAACCTTATCTCGAACCGTAAATCCCTCGGTACAAACAAAGAGAAGAAGAATCTTCAAGCGTTAGAGCTTGAGAAACCAAATGAGTCGGCCACTCACCAAACAGATCTCGAGACTCGCCGGAGAAGTAGAATCTCCGAAATTATTGATGAAACACCAAATCTCTTGAAAGGCGATCAGCAGAGGCAAATCAAGACCCAGTGTGTAGTTCGAACAAAATTGAGACACAAGAGGTAGCCGAGAAAGCAAACTCGCCCGTTGACAGGTTGTATCCCCTCCTACAACGACGCACTGACGGTATGGAGCACCGAGCTTGCTACCTTCTATCCCCGAGAACGAGGGACAACAAGAAGAAGATGATAGAGATGATGATGATGATGGGATGATCCTATCCCCACCTTATCCGGACATCCAAAATCATCTACGAGAGTGGAGGAAGTGGAAGTTGAGTTGATCCAGAACATTCCAAACACCCGAGTTTATCGAAGAAGAAGAGGAATCGTTGAACTTTCTTGGAGTGACCAATGTGGTCCAAGCTCTTGATGAAGAAAACTGTTTGGATATTCTAAATATCTTTAAAGAGAAGGAAAAAGAAAGATTGGCGAGGAAGAAGGCGAGGCACGTAAGAAGGCCAAAGATCTACCCCTCTCACCGCACCACGAACATACACATCCTCACCTCGACATTCTATCGAGAAAGTGATGAGGATCTGGACCTACCTGTTCTTTGCCACGAAGAGTTGCAAATGCAAAGCAAGCAATGCAAGAATCCGAGAATCCTACATGAGCAAAGAATGATGGAGGGACCAGGAGAGTCCTCCAAATCACAACCGGAGATAGATCCTATGGGAGTGGTGCAACATATTGCAATCTGTTGTCACGCCCACCACTTCCCCACTCATTCGGAGGAAGGTGTTAAGGAAATGGCAATGAAACCGGGAGTGTGGGGACCTCGGTCGATCCAACCCTAATGAAGGTGTCTTACCACCCCCCCAACGGCTGCATACTCAATGGGAACAAGTGAGTCCGGAGATGAGTGACCTCATTCCAAGTCACTCGGCTCGTGTGCCACCGAGGGGGAAACTCCCTCCACCGCAGGCAAGGTCGGGGATGCTTTGCACCGTGACTCCACAATGAATCTCGGAGGCGAAGTGGAGAAGGAACGATCACGAGAATACACAAAGCAAGTTGTCATCAACGAGGCTCGGCGATTGAGACTGCCTCACCGAGGTGCCAACCGCTCTCGCGAACAATGACGCTGCGATGCGGTCGAGGCACGGAAGGAACCGCCCGGGAGTTAACACTGGGCGATAAAAGTGCAATCTATTGAGTTGAGACTCCAATGGATGCCACCTCAGAAAACCCCAAGACAGCTGACACTGTCGAAAGGGATGTCCAAGGCCTCGCTGCAGTTGAGACTGCAGGAGTTAATGAAGTCCAACGGGAGGTTGAGACTTCCCGGGGTAGAGAAACTAAAGCACAGAACATCCCTCCTGCTATCATTGATCCATCAGAAAAGGAGATAAGTGCTCTTCACGATTCCCAGGATAATCCTGATGCAACCTTTCTGGGATCGGAAGGAGACGATGAAGCCGAGTCATCCCCGTGATCGATCCAAAAGACTCACCGAGGATGTTCCAACCACGAGTAAGTCTGACCTCAAGACTACTCGTCAAACATTCAACGTTGATGATGAGCCACCCATGGAAATCTCATCATCGTCCGATGACACTTCTGATAAGGCCGAGGACCAGTCAACTCATTTGGAAAAACTAGCTGAGACCGACGAAGCTGTTGAGATAGCCGAGGCTCGGCAAAGTGGGTCGACTTCACAAATGCACCACAAATGAAAAGAGTCCATCAAGCGCAGCTCCCAAGTCAGCAAAGATGTTCGACTCCACAAGGGACTTCACGAGCACCAATTATCATTGAACAATTCCATTGCCCATGATGATCCTTTTGTAGAATCATTTCCTTTCTCTCTCAAGCGGTACCCGACCTCCCGAAGAATCGGCTAGAGATCGCGAGCGTTTCCACAGACCACCCTATTATTCCATCGTACACCATTGTTCCAAATGACTATGACTTTGATGTTTGCTTGGCCGTCACCAAAAGGAGAGACAAACTGCGAGTTCGGGAAGTTTTCAAAGCCTTATTTCTTTGAGGTTGAAAAGATGGAGAGGCACCAGGCCTCACCGGACATGAGGTCGATAACAGAGACGCCAACCTTACTCGCGATTTGCGTGGCATCATAGTCGGGATCCTGGAGTGGTGGCAACAAAAGAAACAATGCGTGTGGAATAAGCTCGATATTTCACGACATTGTTCAACAAGTTGTTAGTCCTGGCGGGCCGAGAATGCGATGCAAAGACAAAATTGCAAGAGCACATTGAACAAATGCATGAATCTCATACTACGAGAGATAAAGGCGATGCGTGAACATAATAAGAACGAGCTCTGCGCGTGGAAGAGAATATGGATCGAAAATTCGATCTCTCTCATGGCCGAGATGAAGCTAATAGCAAATGAATCCAACGCCACCCACTCGAGTTCCGTGCAAGATACTCCGCAGCAGATTCGACGAAACTCGGCTATCACAAACTAGACTTCTTGCTTGCTAGCTTGTTTCCAGGGGTTCCTCTCTCCTTTGATGATGCCAAAAAGGGGAAGAGGAATACCTAAAGGCGCTGAGGGATCCTCGGTCGAGAAGGAAGGAGCGAGCGATTGTGAAGAGAAAGACATTGAGAAGTAATAAGAGAGAAGAAAGGGAAGTCTGTTGAGGGGAAGGTTCGAAAGATGTGACCTTGATGATTGCTAAAACCCCTCAAAGAGGTCTTGTCACAAATGATATTATCAAAGAAACTCCCATGACTCGCCACACCAACACTTTGTTGTACCTATGGTTGAAAAGAGAAAAACAATTGATTGAAGCGAGGGATGAAGGAAGTGGAAGGAAGGATGGATGCCCGAGTTATGGATATTCTGAAACAACATGGAGGCATTCCAACAGACAGAGACACCTATGCCATTTCAGATGCCGGAACCGAGCCAAGATCAGTTGATGAATTCAAGACGCTCGCATCTGAAGGATACTTCGCAAATATGTCCACGGCTCAAGCCTGGGATTTGTATCTTGGGAAAAGGGTCTACACTTTGTGTGAAGAAGGCCGACAGACAACAGACTCATCGCGATCTCTCCCGGTCACTCTGCTAGTCACTCACCGGGGAAAAGAAGACCCCAATACAAGACACGCCTAGAGGAAGAGGAAAGAAGTAGAGGTGGAGGAAGAGGTTTCGGACCTGAGACCTCTCCGCCAAAAATATTGAGTATATAGATCCAGGAAAGAAAGGAGGGATCTATTGGGCTGGATTTGACGAAGTAGCCAACCTGCAAGTGGCTAAGAACAATGTTGAGTATGTGAAGAGAATTGAAGAGGAAAATAAAAGACAAACTCAGCTATGGGAGGAAAGACAAGAAAAACTGAGAAGAGATGAAGTCGCCGAGGAAGGGCGTATGAAAAAAAGAAGAAGGTGGTAAAGATGAGAAAAAGAGAAGAAGGTCAAGATGACAGAGTCAAGAAGTTGAAAGAAGGAGGCGCGAAGGAGATGAAGTGTTGTTGTCCACCCCTTCGTGTATTTTACTATGTAAATACATCTTTATGTAAGTCTTCTGTACATTGAATAAAATTGTACAATTTCTATACTTACGGAGATATAGAACAGCAATGGTTACTTTAAGGTCCATTTAAACTCTGATACATTTTCATTTGATTCAAGCTCTGATACACTTTGTAAACAGCTATGTAAGGAACAAGAATGTTATGATCAATAAAAGATCGATTCTAATCATACATTCTGTGATTCTACACTTGCCTGTATGTATCTTTGCTGTTTAATTATTGTTGTATGTTTTAAGTTTTGGCATCATCAAAAAGGGGGAAATTGTTGGGAAATTATTTTGTAGATTTTGATGAATGCCATGCAAAACTTAAAATAGGAAGTTGGTACCCCATTTTTGTTGTAAATTGCATTGTAATAGATAGGGCTGGTCGAGTGAGTTAAGTCGGCTATGCCTCGAACATGCAAGAAGACAACCGGAGACTAGAAGGAAGACTCTTGTGAGGCGGTTGAGTATGGCAAAGAAGAGAAGATAGGAACTCGATCAAGGTGCAAATGAGATGCGGTGAGTGAAGTATCAGTCAAGTCAACTCAAGATAGCCAAGTCTCAAGTTGAAGTGACAGAAGAGTCATCCAATGATTGGAAGGCGACTCGAAGTCGCCCGGGAAAGTCAAGGAAATGCAGTCAAGTCGAGATAACTGAAAGAGATCCATTGCACAGAAATCAAGAGAATTACTTAAACAAGTAATACTTCCATAATGTCTTTCTTGAAGTGCTCAGTTCCAGAAGCGTGCAAAAGGAATAAACCAATGGGAAGCACTCGCACTGTGTCGAACACTAAAAAAGTCAAGAATCATTCATACGAGGAAATGGCAATTCCAAGGATCGCAACAAGACAAGCCAACGACCACAAGTGACTTTCAAAAATAAGCCTATCTCTTCAACGGGCGATTTTTGAAAGATCACTATAAAAGGCCGAGGAATCACTCGAGAGAAGGTTACTCAACCAAAACATTCAAGCAAACATTTGAATTGTAACCAAAAATATTCTCAAGTCATTCAAGATTAATCCTCAAGCCTATATTACGAAGGAAATCAATCCAACACTCACATGTGAAGGAAAGACAACTTCTATCAGTTGAAGATGAACCATTTGAAGAATCAAGGGGTCTACATTCCACGAAGGATTGTAGAAAGGTTCAAGGTCGAACCAAGCTTAAGCTATTTGGAGGGCTTCGTGATCAAATCCAAGGAACTTAAGCAAGTGGGCTAGTAGTAGCAAGGCAAGCATTGCCTGTGAAGAAAGTTTTAGTCGTCGAGAAGCCACCGGTGTGTGACCAAAGCATCTCCGATCGAGTCCCAAAGGATCAAGTCAGCTGTGTGATCAAGACTTGTATCTGGACTGTTAACCACTCTGTATATTGATCAATACTTAGTGGATTCCTCCAGGAGTTGGATAAGAGAGGAGTAGAAGAATTACCCCATCTTCGAACCTCTATAAAAACTTATTGTGTCATTTACATTTCAACACTTTAATTTCTGCATCTTATTTTTATATCTCACGATAAATTTGCTATCCAATTGATAATCAACTCGAGTGCTAAAACCAAGTATTAAAACAAACTTAACCAAGTTCTAGGGTGTTAAGTCTTCCAATAAAACAAATCACAATCGAGTTAAGTCTTTAGTCAAAAAACAAATGAGTTATTCTATCAACATTCGATCAGTCCGCTGAGTGACTAACTCTGCTGATTAACTAACTTAGTTGTCCATCAAGGACACAGCTGTGAAGTATTAACTCTGAATATTTGAAAGGACTAATTGAAAAGTTGGTAAGGTTTATTCAACCCCCCCTTCTAAACCTTACACTCACACCCCTTGGGACCTACACTATTTCTATTTGAATTTGTTCTTAATTAAATTGTACTCTTTCAAGTGTTGTTGTATTACTCATTATTTTAATGAAAATTTTATTAGTCTTATATTTTTTTAATAGTCTAATATAATTATGAAAATTAAATTAATTATATATAATTACTTTATTAGTGATTTTATTAAATTATACACAAAAAAGGACAATAAATACATATTAAAAAACTTGATTTGACAGTAAGACCCATTTTGAACCATGAACTTGAAATACCATTGTGGATATTAGAAAAAAGTTTTGTTGAAGTTCATGTTTTGTGGATGTGGCACTGTGGGACCCAAAAAAAAAAGTTGATATGACCACTATTGTGGATCAATTTAAATTATGAACCATCTCCCAATGGCAACATCAAGTTCAAGTTTACTTTTGAACTTGAACTACCTCATTGTGGGTGCTCTTTCTCTCTCATGTCATCGGAAAGGTCCACATACAGCTATTAACGGATAATATCACCCATTTTTCTCTAAATATACCCCCTTTTGTTAGTTGGGATTTTTGATTGTCTAGGATCGGAATCGGCTGGGAAATTCTAAATTCATTAGTTCAGAATCGTGCGACTTTTCTTCTTGTTTGAAATGACACGATCAAGCCATACCTTATATATTATAATATATATATAACACGATCATGTCATGTTATTGTAAATAACTAAATACATATGGCATGATCGTGCCATTCAATTTTAAAAAATACATTGCACGATCGTGCCATATTATGTGTAAATATATATGGCATGATCGTGCTATTCTATTTTACAGAAAATATGCCATGATCGTGCCATTTCGAATAAGAGGAAAAATCGATAGTTTAAACAGTATATTAATAATATGCTTATATTATTGGGGTTGAAGAATTTATTGTGGTCCATATTTATAACAATATGAGTGTTGAAAAATTAAGGCTTATAGATTTTTTGTTAGATTTTGTGGAGAAAGAATAAGAATGTGAGTTGGAGAAGAATATAAGCTTGAAAAAAAATGTATATTTATGGTAATAAGGCTATTAGAGTCTTCTAAGGTCATGTTGCTTTAATTGTTGAGAAAATGTGTACTTAGAGGGAAAAAAAAGGAGTTTGTGAATAGCGCCATCCATATATAAATCCAAGAGGGAGCAAATAATCCACAATTTTACAATCAATAAAGTTAGTGAGAGTTCCAAGTAAAATTATTCCTCGAATTTGTTTTAGGGAGTAGTGGTTGGAAGGGAGGAGATAAATTTCAAAGAAACTGAAAGATAAAGGGTTCGAACCTTGGTCAACACCCTTACAACAGGTTAGCGATACCACTTAAGCTACAAGCTCGTGGTTTGTTAGATTTACACTTTTGCACTATACAAATTCATTTTGTGCCCTGATCTTTTTTGTCCCATAAAAGATCAACATATTCCTTTTTTTGTGAGAAGTCATATTCTTTTATTTGTTGAGTTAGCTGTTATATTTGAGTTAGTTGTTATATTTGTTAGTTGTTGGAGTCATGTTTTTCCTTTTCATGTTTCTATTAGTCACATGTCACATTTTCTATATGTTTAGAGTCGGTTACTTTCATACACGTGTCCGTCCTGTATGGGTCTATTCAAATCTGGCGGGGGTTTGCTCTGTACATATAGATGATACAGGGGTCTTCTTCATTTGTAATTTTGGATGAATAAAATTCTTCAGTTGGTTCCTTAGAGCTCAAAGTATGTTTTATCTTCTTCAGTTTTAATTTCTACATGGTACCAGAGCATGGTTGAATGGCTCGAGGTGCAGAAATGATCAACACTTATGATGAAACTACAAAAATAACTTTTTTGTATGCGAGAGACTTGGATCCACTTTCTCTGCATGGATCGTATCATCCGGGAATGGTGTTGGTTACCAATCCTCTCACTGGTTCGAATTACCTCAATTGGAGTAGAGCTATGCGATTGGCGCTGGGAGCATAATTAAAACTCGGTTTTATCTATGGCACAATTACTATACCAATACAAATACAGAGGCATATGAACAACATCAGGAAGTAGATTACATGGTGATCTTCTAATTGTTGAATGCGATTTCGAAGGAAATAGTAGAGGCGTTTATGTACGTGAAGAGCTCTAAACAACTTTGGGATGAGCTTGCAGAGAGATATGGAGAAAGCAACCGACCATTGAGATATAATTACAGAAAGAGATATCTAACTTTTCACAAGGTACTTCCATTGTCACAACTTATTATACAAAATTGAAGTATCTATGGGATGAGTATGCATGCATAGTGCAATTACTTGACTGCATTTGTGGTGCTGGAAAAGCAATATGTGCTAATGATATAGATATTAAATTGATGCAATTTCTCATGGGGTTAAATGATAGTTTTGAACCGGTGAAGAATCAAACATTGCTTATGGATCCATTACCTATGGTGAATAAAATGTATTCTATGATACTAAAAGTGGAAAAATAGAAAGTTGTTCACAACAAAGTGCTTGATCCTTTGGATCTTGATGTTATGTTAGCTAGGGGAAATTTCAATAAAGGAAGTAATGGACAAGGATCTGGTATGGGTAGATCTAATACTTTTGGTCGATTAGGACCTAGAAGTAATGGAGGTTCACAATCATATGGCAGAGGAAGGGGACATCTAAGTAGATCCAAGGAGGAAAAGGTAAAATTAGTGTGTGAACATTGTGGTTTCAGTGGACATGACATAAATGAGTGTTTCAAACTACATGGATATCCGGATTGGTATAAAGAGCTTAAGAAGCAGAGAGCTATGCAGTCAGTTAACATGATAGAAGGAGTGGAAGAGGGCACAATAATGCAGAAATGGGAAGAAAATTCCATTAAACCAGAGATGCTTGACTTTGCTTCTATGATTAAAAAGGAAATAGCAAAGTATATGTCTGCAGAAAACACTACAGCCTCAGGGGATATGCATACTTTTTCACACTTTGCAGATTATTAAGATATATATCATAAAACTCATTTTGCTATATCCATGTTGAGTATGCTGAATAAGGACAACTGGATTGTTGATACTGGAGCAAGCATACATATATGCTCTTGTCCTAACTTGGTAACTAGATCTGTTCTTATGAGTAATCCTGTTAATGTGCACCTACCTGGTGGAACAAGTGTCTTAGTTACACATTCTGGTAATGTCAAGTTGTCAAAAGAGATTACACTCACTGATGTATTGGTTGTTCCTACCTTCAAGTACAACCTGCTGTTAGTCAGTTAGTTACTTGAAGGAAGTAAGCTTGAATGCATCTTCACTCCAAATCAATGTTGGTTGCAGGACCCTAAGGTTGGAGCATTTAAGGAAGTGGGGAAGGCATTGGCGAGGACTTTATGTTTTTGAGGTGGTCAATTCAATGGATTGCGGAATAATGAAGATGATGATACTTTGAAGGTTTGTCATATGAGGTTAGGTCACAGTTCTTTAATATGTATGGAGCATATTGATTTTTTAAAATCTTGTGTAATAAAGATTTGTTGAAAGTGTGTGATACTTGTCATGAGGCAAAACAATGTAGGCTTTCTTTTCCAAAGAATTCAATACAATCAAAGTGTGCTTTTGAGTTGATACATGTAGATATATGGGGTCCATATCATGAACCATTTGTTCCCAACACTTCCTATATGCTGACCATCGTGGATGATCACACAAGAGCAACATGGATATACCTTACGAAATATAAGTCTGAGGCACCTACTTATCTTGAGCAGTTTGTTGAGTTTGTTCACACTCAGTTCCAACAAAACATACAGAAAGTCAGGACAGATAATGGAGCAGAGTTCTTGGGTGGTGTCACACAGAATTTGTTCCTGAGAAAGGGCATTTTACATCAGAAGTCTTGCCCATATACTCCACAACAAAATGGAGTTATAGAACGAAAACACGAACACATTTTGGAGATTGCCAGGTCATTAATGTTTCAGTCAAATGTGCCAAAAAGGTTTTGTCCATACACTCTTTTGTCAGTTGTACATATATTGAATTCACTACCAAGTGTTGTTCTACATTGGAAATCCCCTTTTTAGTTGTTGTACAATGAGTCCCCTAAGTATGACAGATTCAAGGTCTTTGGATGTCGCTATGCATCCAAAGTAGGACCACATAAAGGGAAGTTTGATCCAAGGGCCACAACTTGCGTTTTTCTTGGATATGTGACAGGAGTTAAAGGATATAGATTATATAGTCTACATTCTAAGGAGATCTTTGTGTCTAGAGATGTTATCTTTTATGAATCCCATTTTACCTTCCATGGGCATTCATCTTGCACCAATGAAGTACCATTGCCTATATAGGCTTCTAATTTTGATGAATCTGGACTTACCCATTCCTCCGCATTGTAACACCCCCGAAATTTCTCCTAAAGACTCACAACATGATGAACCACTTGGAAGGGGCCACAGGTAAAAGAGTAAGCAAATTGGTTGAAGGATTATGTCACAAATTCAGTACCCACTGCTTATCCCCTGGAGTGGTTTCCATACACACAGAGTCCCAATGTATCTACATCTTACACTGCTTTCTTGGCTAAGATAACTGAATCATATGGTGAGCATATTACTTGTTTTGAGGCAGCTATGGACTCGTGGCACTTGAAGAGAATGAAACATGGATCTTAACTACACCGCCACCTGGAAAAAGGGTTATCGGATCAAAATGGGTATATAAAATTAAAAGACATCCAGATGGACGCATTGACAGATATAAAGCTCGTTTGGTTGTGAAAGGATACTTGCAAGTTGAAGGAATTGACTTTATGGAGAGTTTTTCCCCGATTGTCGAACTAGTATCAGTGAGAATGATTATTGATTTGGCAACCCAACGTTGATGGCCTTTACATCACATAGACATTAGTAATGCTTTTCTACACAGCTACTTGGATGAGGAAGTGTATATGTTACTACTGGATGGATATTCTAAGGCTAAGTAAGGAGAGGTATGCTTACTCAAACGAAGTCTTTACGAGTTAAAACAGGCCTCTAGGCAATGGAACTTGGAATTTTCAGAAAAGCTGTTAGCTTTTGGTTTTGCTCAGTCAGCTCATGACAATTGCTTATTTGTGAAAAATGTTGTTGAGACTTTTTTGGCCTTGATTATTTATGTGGATGATGTTCTCATCACATGTGATTCAGATGATCATATTCAAGAATTGAAAGACTATCTGAATGGTTTATTCACTATAAAGGATCTAGGAACAACTAAATACTTTATTGACTTGGAGTTGTTTAGAAGTGGTAAAGGAACACACTTAAGTTAGAGGAAATATATACTAGACTTGCTTGAGGATGTAGGTCTTCTGGGGTGTTATAAACCGGCCTCTATAAGGATTTAATATCTCAGCACACTCAGGTGCTATTCTTCAAGATGGAGGCAAGTATCGATGGTTAGTTGAGAGGCTTTTTTACTTGAACTTATCCAGGCCATATATTTCCTATGGGGTATAACAATTAAGCCAGTTTGTGAATGCTCCATCTTAGTCACATTGGGATGCAGCTCTGCATCTGTTAAGTTACTTGAAGGGAACCACATCACTGGGACTATTCTATCCTGTGGGAGATTCAAACAAGTTTGAGGCATTTTGTGATGCTGATTGGGGTACGTGCCTAACTACCAGGAAGTCGTTAACAAGATATGGCATTTTTTGGTAATTCTCATGTCATGGAAGACAAAGAAACAGAAAACGGTATCGAAATCCTCCTTAGAAGTAGAGTACATGTCCATGGCTGCTAATGTGTGTGAATTACAAGGTTACATCATCTTTGTGAAGATTTATGCATTCCTCTCACCTTACCTATTGAGTTACATTTTGATAATAAGACTACATTGCACATTACCGCTAATCCGATTTTCCATGAGCGAACTAAATACCTGGATATTGATTGCCACATCGTCCACAATCAATATAAGGTTGGCCTTAACCTTCCTACTCATGTTTCTCTCTTTGTGAATCACCCCGATCTTTTTACCAATGCCTCGGTGGTCCCGTGTTCGAATTACTTACCTGCTTAGGAATGTGTCACTTTACCCACATTCCTACTTGAGGGGCAGGGTGTTGAGTTAGTCATATATTTGTTCGTTGTTATATTTGTTAGCTGTTGGAGTTGTGTTCTTCCTTTTCCCGTTTTTATTAGTCACAGGTCACATTTTCTACATGTTTAGAGTCTGTTACTTTCATACACATGTCCGTCCTGTATTGGTCTATTCAAATCTGGCGGGGGCTTGCTCTGTATATATAGATGATACAAGGGTCTTCTTCATTTGTAATTTTGGATGAATAAAATTCTTCAGTTGGTTCCTTAGAGCTCAAAGTATGTTTTATCTTCTTCAGTTTTAATTTCTACATTATTATTAACTGAAAAGCTAAATTATAGAAAATATTGGTGCGAAAATTTATATGGGAATAGTAATTGAATAAAAACGTTCAAAAAAACGAATATAAATTAATGAATGAAGCGCTTCAGCAAAAAGACTTTCAAATACGCATTGCTGCGAGGTTTGCCAAATCTAATAAGCTACTATTTCAAGAGATCAAAAGTAATTTTCTTTTATTTTTTATTTTCTCTTACTAGATCTCCGAGAAAATAGGCCTTTTCAACTTTTTTTAAATGTTAATTGCAATGTGCTCTTATATCATTCTCATTTTTGACATTTTTTTTTGGCATATTATAGTTAATGAAGTCTCCAAATGTGATGTTTTCTATTGATTGTTAATTTTTTTAAGGTCATTCTGAATTAATATCATTGTTAGAAATTTAATACCTAGCCTCTTTTTCTTTCAAATCCTCTCTCTTTTTTTTTTTTTTTTTTTTACTTTCTTTCTTGTTTTCATTATTAAGGGGTGATATTTGGCCATTTTTGGCCTTACTCTATCTACATCTTTTTTATCAATTTATTTTCTAAAGAGTAGGTCTCATGTAGGACCGTCTTACGGATCCTATTCAGTAAGACGGATCCCCCAGCCCAACCCGCGACCCGTGCCCGCGCCCCAGCCCATCCCAACGCGCCCGCGCCCCAGCCCAACGCGTGCCCCGCGGCCCAGCCCAGCCCAACGCACGCCCAGCCCACCAGCCACCTCTTATTTAAAAAAAAAACCTGCTCCATAGAGGAATTGAACTCGCGACCTTAATAGACTTAAGGTGGTGTTCTACCACTACACCACTAGTACTTATTGTTCAATTTTAGTATAATAATTTATATAAACTCATTCATAAATACGCCTGGTAATTAAAAAAAATTAAAAACGCCTATAAATATAAAGACTAAGAATCGAACCAAAATCTATTAAAAAAACATGATACATTATCTCAATAAATGGATACTTATAAAAGTGTTACTTTAACTACATCATATTTATTTTTTGTTTTTCCTCTTTTTTCGTTCCTAGTTTGAAACTGTATTAAGAAATCTGATACTTTATCTCAACAAATGGATACTTTTGCTTATAAAAGTGTTACTTTAACTATATCATATTTATTTTTTATTTTTTCTTCTTTCCTTCATTTCTAATTTGTGACTATATTAAAAAACATGATGCTTTAAATCACGAAGGAAAAATAAATAAGACATAGCTAAAGTAACACTTTTATGAGTAAAAGTATCCATTTTTTGAGATAAAGTATCATGTTTTTGTAAATAAATCACGAAGTATGAATTCAATACAGTGAAAAAAGAAAAATAAATATGACAGAGTTAAAAGTACCACTTTTATAAGTAAAAGTATCCATTTTTTGAGATAAAGTATCATGTTTTTTTAATACAGTCGCATATTAGAAAATCATTAGATTGAAGTATCACAAATGTATCATATTTAACATCAAAAGTATCACTATTTCCAGCAAAAGTATTAGTTTTTCAATGGTAAAAAACATTAGCTATGAGACTAGAATGAGTAAATCAAAAAAAATTATTTTTTGAATAATGTTTACCTTAAAAGTATCATATTTCTTACTCAAAAGTATCACTATTTTCGGATAAAAGTATTACTTTTTATTCAGAGAATTTAAAATTTTAAAATGCCATTGTCCATCATAAAAGTATCATATTTAATATCAAATGTATCACTATTTCCAAAGACAAGAATCGCTTTTTCAATGTAAAAAATATTAGCTATGAGATTAGAATGAGTATATCAAAAATCTTATTTTTGAATATGTGAAAATTAAAGTATCAATGTTCACCTTAAAAGTATCATATTTATACTCAAAAGTATCACTATTTTCGGATAAAGTATCATTTCCTATTCAGAGAATGTAAAATTTTAAATGAAGGGATGATAATGAATTCATGGTTATTCTCATGGTTATACTAAATATGCACAACAAGCACCAAAGGGTCTAGCGGTAGAATAACACATTGCTTTGGTACTGCACTCCGGGTTCAATTCCCGGTGTGCAAATTTGTTAATTTTTTTGGGTGGGGCGCGCCAACTTGGGTCAGGTCATGTGGGCCCAACGCTGGCCAATGGGGGGGCGCGGGCGGGGCGGGCAACTTGGGCGGGCGTCCCAGTGTGACTTGTATTAGATGCATTTTTTTTATGGGTCACGGGTCGCGGGCGGGTCGGGCTGGGGATCCATCTTACGGAATGAGATCCGTAAGAATTCCGTAAGACGGTCCTATACAAGTTTTTGCCTTTTCTAAATAAGTGGTTTTCCGTATAGATTTGAGTTGTTTGTTTCTTTTTCTTGTTTTTGATTTCGCCGTATGGTGCGGCGCTTGGTTTATCACCTTCTTGGTCCAGTGTTTTTCTTGTGTGGACGACTCAGACAGGCAAGTTTTCAATTCGACGGACAAAGAAACCGATCAGATTATGGTCTTCAACAGATTGCAAATATGGAATCATGGTATTTTAGGCACTAAATTTTCAAAATTGTAGACTTTAAACCGATTTTTGTTATTAATCTAGATGCTATAAATCTTTTCATAGTAGCATTTTTTATAGTTTTTAACAGATTTGTTTATATCTTCCATCGATGTATTGATAGCTTGGATTGATTAATGAAATTATGTTTATTGTAAAAAAAAAAAAAAGAAATCTTATCATTTTTAAATTATGCTACCAGTTCTCCAAACTCTAATATACATTAATTATATGCATCTAATTTAGAATTTCCGAACGTCGTGACAATTCCCATATTGAGTTCATTAAAACCTTTTCCCATTTACAGGCGCACGTGACTCACTTCAAAGTCTCACGTGCCGCTCGGACAGAGACCCGAATCCGAATGACCCTCCTACGACTATCTTTTTCCCTCATTTTGATTCAATTCCTACTCCATCTCTGATTTCTTTGTTGTTTTCAAATTCCATTCCCCACTTTTGCCAAAAATCAAACAGCAAAACTTCCACTTTTTGTTCTTTTTTTTTTCTTGAGTAGATGTACAGTTTATAAAAATGAAGTGAAAGCTGATAAAGAAGGAAGATGAGTGTTTCTTTGACTGTAATGACCTTTAATCTTCTGGAAGATCAGGCAGAGGACAGCCCAAACTCATGGGAAAAGAGGAAGGATTTGTGTGTAACAGTCATCACTAGTTATTCTCCAATGATTCTTTGCACGCAGCAAGGTCTTTAAAACATGTATATATGTATTTTTGTGTTGTCTTTTTTTTTCCCCTTCTTTTTTAGGTTGAGGTTATATATAGTTATGTTTTTGAATCTTGATTGTTGGTAAAATTGTTCCTTTGATTGTGATGGGTGATCTGGGTTTGCTTGGATTTACATTGAGCAGATGGGTTTTGCTTGGTTTTTAAAGTTGTTACCTTTTTATGCTGATTTGGTGATCTTCTTTTGGTTTAATGGGATTTTGTTCATATTTATTTATTTTTGGATATTGTTAGGGGTGAAGTCACAGTTGGACTACCTACAGCAATGCTTGCCAGGTAAAGTTTTTTGTTGATTTCAAGGTTGATTAGTTATGACATTGTGTGCCTATTATTGGAATGCACTGGCATATGTAGTGAAAATAGCAATCTTGATTGAGGATTATTAATGCATTCAATTCTGAAAGCAAAGTCTGAATTATTTGTTGGGAATAGTTGAGTTGACAACTTATTCAAGTTTCCTTCTTTTGTTTTGACTTACCATTGTTGGTGTAAACCTTCATTTACATGATGTCCAGTGTTCTAAAAAACGCTAGGGGCTTGCTAGGCTGCACACTGGGCCTAGCGCTTAGGCAGGGCCTGGGCGAGTATAGATAAGATTAGGTGGGGTCTAATTTGAAGAAACAGGAGATATTTAGGTCAATGATGATGGCAAAAAGATGAACTTCTTTGTGTAGATGAAGAAAATCAAAACAATTGATGTTTGAGATTAGGCATATATAAATAGGGGGCGGATCTTGTCGAGCCTGATACTATACTCACCTTTTTTTTTCTGTAGCGAGAAAAAACAAGATTATATTTTTTAATAATGCTAGTCTTTACCTACACATGTAGCGGCCTTATGGAACATGCTAAACAACTTCATTTATGTTACCATTCTGTTAGAAAAGCATACGGCATGCAATAGATTAATGTGAACATCAGATTTGTCACATATCTTAAGTGATATTGTTGAATCCCAAATTGTTATGGGAGTTAAGTTTATAGAATATGCCTATACTATTTGCAACATTAAAATATAAACGAAGTAGAATCCAATAGTGTCAATAATAAAAAAAAACTGATGAGGCAGAGGAAGTTTACCTCATGGTCATTCTGGTACTGGAATACAGTGAATCTACTATAAGTGTCGTAATGAGAAACATATGATTTTTTTTTTTTCGGATGGCTATAATGGGAATGGTGTGATTGTAGCGAATCTATTATGGTGAGTGGATAAGTTTCTTTATGTTCTGATACCAAGTGCTACTAAACGGTTTGAGATAGACACCTAGAGAAACAAAGGTCTTATTTTTAATTAGCGCGCTAAAAAAGACAGCATATTATTATTAAGGATTTTTAAGGAAAAAACAGATCAACATAGCTGTAAACTGCTTTTCACACTGGTTGTCGATTTCAAAATATTTTATAGAATTCCTTACATGATAATATGAAAGACGTGTATGTATTGGCTTCTTTAAAACTAAATTGTATTCTCTGATGAATAGTATTTTGTGGAAAGTGATATGTGTATGCATAAGTTTGCTATTTTATCCATGTTTCGTTTTTTCTCCAAATTTAAACTGTTCTAACAGCACTGTTTCATAAAAGCAACTCAAGATAGTGCTTGGACCAACTTTGGTTTGCTAAAAATATAATATCCTTTTTAAATTGATTTGCATTCTTTAGAATATCTCATTATAGAATTAAAAGCTTTATATGATGTGGAAGTTATTTATGTCGGTCAAAAGGTTATGAACAATTTGGAATTTCGAGGAAAGGATCTGAAGATGCTTCTGATCAGCATTGCACAATCTTTTACGACAAGGAAAAGGTGAAATTCTAATTCTTCTTTAAATTATCATTTAAATTTGCTGTCTTTTTCATCTAAATAGCTGGTAAAATGAATTGTTTCGATTATATTCATGCTTGATGCAGGTTGAGCTGCTCGAAGGTGGAACCTTTTGGTTGTCAGAATCACCTTCAGTGCCCGGAAGCATTTCATGGGGTTCTGTAGATCCATGTATCTCGACGTGGGCTATATCCTTCAGCTCTTTTATAGGGTTAATTACAATATTGCCCTTGAGATTTAGTCTAACTACAAAAACCTAGTTATCTTTCAAATTACAAATATCTATCCCCTTGACATTTATTTATAATTTACAAATGCACCTACTGAGGGGGTGGATTTGTAAAACAAAAGCAAACTTCAAGCGGGTATGTGTAAATTGTAATGCCTCAAGGGTGTATTTGTAAATTTGAAAGATAACTGGATTCTTTTGTAATTAGACAAAACCTCAGGGGTAGTTTTTGTAATTTAACCCTCTTATATATAGGCATTTTATATTAAAGATCGTGTAGTCCTATATATAAGTTGATCAGCAGTGGACGTGTTGTTTACCTTGATTAATTGTGTACACATTCCAGCTAAAAGGTGTTGAGCCACCAGGTTTTTCGTTTCAGATTGTCAATACAAACATGGATGAGTTTAGTCCTCGTGCTCGTAGGCGCGGTGCTTTGCTGACATGGCAGCATATTGCTTCGTTGCCTCCGAACTTGCCTGTTCTATATTGTGGGGGATTTAACACGCAAAAGGAATCAACTACAGGGCGTTTTCTTCTTGGTAGATCAAGGTATTAACTTTTCAGTTGCTCTCTGTAATTACTCCATCTGTTCCAAATTTTTAGTCTCATTTTCTTTTCGGGCTTCTCGACTCCATTTCCTAAAATAGAATATCTTTCAAACTACCCCTTCTGAAATTAATTATGTGACACAACTAACTCCCAACTACCAGTTTTGAGGGCAATATTATAATTCAGCACTCACCTAAACTCTGATCCGGTCAAATACGAGCACTTATTTTGTGACTGGGGGGATATAATTTATTTACTAATTTATCCGATCAACTTAAGTTGACGCTGCTCTTCTATCACTGATCAGATTTTTGGTGCAGACAAATTTAGTGAGCTGAATATAGCAATTAAATTAACTTACCCCTATATACAACGGATGCTAATTTTCTTTAAATTAGGCTGCTAGGGTTATTGTATTTATTGCGGCTATATAAAATGGGGAGTTGCAACTGCAGTTTCTATTTGATTATCTCTTCACAATATTGTCCTTGTTCTCTATCTCCGTACTGATGATGTCCGACTCTTTCTTCGTCTTTATTATTATTATTATTATTATTATTATTATTATTATTATTATTATTATTATTATTGTTGTTGTTGTTGTTGTTGTTGTTGTTTAACATGGATATGGCAATCCTTAATTGGGCAAGCAATGGATTTTAAATTCAGGGGTAATTTGGGAAATATGGCCATTTTTAGGTTTGATTTATTAAAGGATTAGGATTATATGTTCTCTTGGTTTCCCTTTGCTAAATATATTCCTTGGATTAAAATAGTATGTTAAATTTTACAAAGAAATAGATAATGTGTATAGCAGGTGCAGCACACATTCACAACTAGTTTTATTTAAAAAAGAAAAAAGCAAAAAATGTATGCTCATGGAGCAGGGGTAGGGAGTTTTGTCCCTAGAGAACCAATCCCTTCTTCTCATCGACAGAGTTTTATTCATCCAAAAATATAAAGAACCATTGGGAAAGTGTGGAATAGGCACTAGCAGTAACCAAGAGTACAAGAATTTTTTGTTCTAATAATATAGGGATAATTACAATAAGTACCCTTGAGGTTTTGACCTAATTACAAATAAAGACCCTCTAACTTTCAAACTTACAAGAAGGTACCCGTGAGGTTTGATTCTGCCTTAAAATTAAGGGGTAAACTGTAGTAATTCTTTTAAATATGAGTGGGGATTTTGAAATGTTTTTTTGCTTATGAAGGGGGTAAATGTTAGACAAAATAAAACCTCAGTGGTATTTTTGTGATTTTGAAAGTTAGCTGATTTTTTTGTAATTAGGTAAAACCTTAAATGTACTTTTTGCAATTAACCCCAAATGTATGAAAAACATGTGTGCGGAGAATAGAACAATAGGAAAGAAATAAGAGCATAGCCGAAATCTGACCCTTGGAGTTTAAAATTCAAAGAATATATATATATATATATATATATTTTGAAACAGAAATTCAAAGAATATTTCAACATGAAAAGAATGTGAAGTTTTTCTTTAAAACTTGTAAGCTTGTTGTACCGATAGAATCTCAACCATGATCCATAATTTAAGACAGTGAGGACATGACATCAAATTTGGTGTTTTAATTAAATTAAGGTTTCAGTGAGTTAGATTGAGAACCAGGTTGAAATTTTTATGTAAGCCCTAGTTTTTAGCAGGAAGAAAAAGCCATAGTATAGTTTGGTAATGGTAAAAACTTTACCGTTGTTAATTTCCGTCTCTCATCTTACTTTTAATTATAAGTACTCTCTACATAGCAATTTCAAGACATAAACTAGGTACCAAAAAATTAAATTATTCAATGTTATCTTACCTACTGGTGGTGCATTTGCGTTCGCTCTTTGACTTGTCTCAGCTATTTGGCATGTCTAATTCAACTCATTTTATGCTCTCTTTTTATTACTTCCATTATGGCACTTTTTAGTGGAAAAAAGCATTAAGCTTTATGCGTATTACAACCCGCATATCTGTCCTATCTCATATGGCACTGCTGCTTATTTTCACATTTCAAGAGTTGTGGTTAATATAATCAGGTGTCTTGATTTAAATGCCCTGTTGCAATATCCATTACACACTATTTGAAAATTGTGCTAATTAGAGACCCTTGTAAGTTCACTTAGGGAGTGTGTGCAAACACTTCTGCTTTTGAAGGAAGTGATTTATTGCAACGGAAGTGCAACTAGTTGAGAATCAGAAGTTGGTAGTTTTTGCAAATAAAAGCTAAAAATTGATTAAGCTAAGAGAGAGTGCTGGTGAATAATTTGTAAAAGTATTTTATTTTTGTGTAAAAAGTCAAACCAGAATCAGAATAAGAAATCTAAATCACCCCTCCCCTTGCTTTAAGGTTCTGATAAAAGCATAACATGGGATTCACAAAGTCTAAAAGTGATCTTTTCTAGCTAAAAGCTGAATCACCTTTTTTAAGTGTTTGCGAACACTCCTTAATAGGTTAGGAGAAAATAATCGATGTGTGTACTTCTATTACAGGAACACGGTGTCGTAGGTGATATGAGAGATGCTTGGCCCAATGCCCGTAAAAAAAAAACGTGTCTTTAATCCGCACTTACCATGGATTCAAAGGTATATCACCATCTTGCAGCTCCACATTTCGTCTGGTGAATCTCATTTCGTTCATTTAAAGGGTGTTTGCTAAGCTTATTTAGAAGATCTTATAAGATGTTTCAAGATCTTATAACATGTTAGATCTTATTTTGAAAATAAGTTGTTGAAGTGTTTTGATAAAACAAGATGGTGGAGTTTATAAGATGTTAGTAATGATAACTTTATACTATCAAAAAAAAAAAAAAAAAAAAGTAATGATAACTTTATACTTAAAATGGTCAAAAAGGATATTGTTAAAATAAAATCTTATTTTTGGGTGCTTATCAAAAAACAAAATAAATTTTTTTTATTTTTTAACGAACACCTTTTCTATTAGGTGATAAACAGGGGGCTGTTGAATTCTTAAAGTTGATCTTCAGAGCGCTTTGCCTTTGCTGGGACCGACAAACTCAGGATTTGCACGTCGACTGGATTCTTTTCAGAGGCAGATCGTTGATCCCGTCTCGTGTGAAGTGGTGAGTGATAACGCGATGGTTATTACCCTTCGTCGCATTATCCCATTTTTGCTGAATTTATGCTTCCTCGCACGGTGAGACTAACCGAGACCCCTACGCAAGATTGAAATCAAAGTTGTCTCGAAATTTGGCTTTTTCATGCATCCATTTTCATCTCTTCAAATTTGTTGTTTTTGTGCAATGTTTGTTGATTTGTTTACTGTAGTTTTGAGGATATTTCTTGTTGGTTTATAATAAATCTACTGCGTTGGGATTTAAACAAACATGGGATTGACATTTTACTAAACCTACTGCAATAAATTGAAATTCCTGGCATGTCCAAACATTTATTTTAGTTTTGTACTGGATTTATATTTATATTTTATATGTAATCTGTGTAAAATATTTTATAGACCTAATATATTTGTAAAATAGGGCTCCAAATTACTAGTGAAGATTGGAAGCACTTTCCTAGTATGTTATTCAGTTTATTCTCAAAAAAAAAAAGTATGTTATTCAGTTACATTGAGAAACTAGCTAAGTGTGGATATTGATTGGTAGGAGTTATTACCCCAATTTTAATAGAACTAATTTCGAGTTGTGGTTTTCAAAAAAAAAAAATCGAGTTGTGATTAAGAGTTTTATATCGTTTTCAGGGAGTTGTTGGAAACTTGATGGTTTTTGACCAGTAACGAAAATGATTAAAAAATAGGGATAATTGTAAAAACTACCTTTTTTCTTAAAGCAAATATAAAAACTACCTATGAGGTTTGGTTTAATTAGTATAATTCAAAAAAAAAGTCAATTCTCTTTTAAAATTACAAATACTTAAGAGCATTTATGCTATAAAAAATATTTAAGACCATCTCCATCAATTTGCACCATTTTAGCGCAAAATTTACAGTTCATCTCCTTCGGTTTGCAGTAAGTTCTGTACTAAAACGGAATATTCCATAATATTTCCTTTTAGTGCATATTTCAACACTAAAATCAATAAATTTAAATTTAAAAAATAATTTTTTCAACGCAACTACATTGTTGACTATTTCTGGCGCCAATGGTACAACTGGCCCACAAAAGTGGGGTGGGTCGTGTTGCGGACCAAATGAAAAACTAAAAAAAATGTAAACTATACCTTATTTTTGTATTTCTTAATAAAACTAAATAAAATAAAAAGGAGGGAGGGGGAAATCGGGGCTAGGTTGGCCTCGCTCCGTCATTATCTGGCGCAAATTCAAATCTTCAAAGTGGTGCAGTGATGTAGCAAGTTTTTACTCTAAATTGAAGATAAAACATTGTTTTGGAGATTCTCTACGAGTAGTACAAACATGAAAATACCCCTTTGAGGTTCCTATTTATACAAATTATCCCGCTCAACATCCCTTTAATAAATGCAATTTGTAAAATAGAAACACGTGTCAATGTTGTATTTGTAGTTTTGGAAGATAATTGAGTTTTCTTATAATTAGGCTAAGATTTGTCCTTGTCATAATAAACCAGTGTCTTACCTTACTATTTGACTTTGGTTGACCGTATATAACTAACCTATTGACTTGCAATTGTAGGTGTGGAGGTGAACAACTCTAGTCCAACCCGTTACAATATCAATTTCAGTCCAAAAGCCGATAATGCAAAAGCTTTTTCCCCCAAATTGATCCCAAAACTCTAATTTACTAATATTAATTCAATCTTACCTCCAAATTGACCTAACTCTTTACTCCGAAATTAGTTCCTATCACAAATTGGAACTTGTCGACTGAAACTTGAGCTCGAAGGATAAATCAAGTTAATGAATTTTAACCCAAAACCCAAAACTTTCCGTGGCGAAAAAAATGCAAAAGACGATTTACAACAGATACCAATATTTTCTTTTTGAGGTTTAAGAAATAAGAAGATAAGAAAGAGAAGCAAGGCCTTGCAGAGAAGGTTCCTTACCATTTGTCTGATCGGTTGAAGTGCTAATTTCCTCTAGTGTTTTTTCTTTTTTTTTAGCATGATTGGGTGCTGATTTAGTAGTATGGTTTAGTCTTGTTGGATAAAATCAGGTTGGTGTATACCGAATGGCTGGAAAACAATCGAGCAGAGTAATGATATAAAAAAAAATGTCGAGGCAAGAGTTGGACTCTTTCTCTTTAAGACGAGATTGCTCCACTCACGGTGCTTACGGAATCCGACAATCATCTCCCAGGATACAACGACAATCTACTTGCGATAGTAGCACTACAAATCGCAAGTACAACGAACGCTAAGATGTTTTTGAACTCTCTTGACAAAGTTATGCAGAAGAATGAAGGCAGAAATTTGAATTGCAGAAAATGAAGCAAGAAATTTCGAATTTGATGTGTGAAAATGAATTCTGGGGGCTGGTTTATATAGAGCTCCAGGTGTCTCTTCAGACTGGGTGCAACCCCTGGTCCGGATCGTCTTGATCGAGATCGCGCCACTGTGGTTAACATTTGCGATCCGATGGTCCCGACGATCGATTTGTCTCTCAAGGAACACACCCTTTGGCATACACCTCTTCACACCGGGATGACGCTGCCCAAATATCGATCCACGGTGCCCGTCGTGAAGAGACGATCAATCGATTGCCACGTGTCGCCACTCAGTGCACGATTCTCGCCAAGTCATCGCCACCCGAGCCGCCCGCCACATCACCGAAGCCACGGATCAACCCCTGGTTCGATTTTCCAAAACTTTAAGGCTCCTCAAAGCTCCTCGCGACGATGCGTACGTGCGAAGTGCGCCTCGAAAGCGCCCAATGCGACTATGTGCGACGTGCGCGGGCCTGGGCCCGGCTTCGACTCCGGCTCGGACGGTGCTTCGCACCGTCCTGGGTGCCTTTTGAGCTAGCCAAAGGCTAGTCAAAATTGACTTGGTCCACTAGGGTGTACTATAAGGAGTTCCACTTGATTACTCCTTATTAGTGGTAAAGCTCTTTATTAACTAGTCAAACATTTACTATGTTTCCTATGTGGGATATGGCTTTCCATATTCCCACCCTTTTATATTCCATATATAAAAGCATTTTAAGTGGCCAACTTTATGCATTTATTTCTCATTCACCCAATATAGGTATTAAGAAATTCAAAATGCTAAACTCATCTACCAGCGGCGTAGATGACGTTTATCTCATTTATTTCATACTTTGAATAAATGACCCCACTTAAATAATTGGTCAAAATCGGGTCAAAACCCAATTTAATAAAACCAATTCCAACAATCCCCCACATGAATGAAAATAAATGCATATGAGTATGCAGACACTAAGAGAGTTCAAACGGAAAGCTATTGCATCGAGAGAGGTAGCTTGTGGATTTGAACCTTCCTTAGTGGGATGCTTTATCGGATTTACTAGCCGCACAAAGACACGATGTCTTGAATCGCTTCATTTGTTTATGTAAACCAAAACAACAACATCCACACAATATCTTTCCTAACATCATTTGGTTCTCACGGTTGTGTCCATTTTGGCCCTGGACAACATCTTGATTCATAAGTGTTTCGTTGAAGCGGACCGCCTTCACACTTATATAGGTGATCTCCTATTAAGAGTATCCCGCCATACTCCACTTCTTTAAAGTATAGGAATCATTAAAAGTTTATAACTTAACCTCACCACATTTAGCGGGTTTCTCCACTGGGACAGAATGAGTCGTAATATGCTCTAAGTGTTTATCCAATATTCATAACTTAGTTGTCCCATTGAACCAAGGTCTTGGGATCTCCAATTCACAAGGTTGAGTTACCGCTATGAACATTCTTATTTTGTGGATTTTAAGCCCATTCCTTTTGATAAGCAGTATACTTGATCTCTATTCAAACCTTTAGTTAACGGATCCGCTAGGTTTTCTTTCGATTTCACGTAATCGATTGTAATAACCCCATTTGAGATCAACTGCCTAACGGTATTATGTCTTCGACGTATATGTCGAGACTTACCGTTGTACATACTATTTTGAGCCCTTCCTATAGCCGACTGACTATCACAATATATCATGATTGCAGCCACAGGCTTAGGCCAACAAGGAATATCCTCTAAAAAGTTACGAAGCCATTTCGCTTCTTCGCCAGCTTTATCCAATGCTATAAACTTTGATTCCATCGTGGATCGAGCTATACAAGTTTGTTTAGAGGATTTCCATGACACCGCTCCACCACCAATGGTAAAAACATAACCACTAGTGGACTTGGAGTCTTTTGAGTCAGATATCCAATTAACATCACTGTATCATTCTAATACAGCTGGATATCTCGAGTAATGTAATCCATAATTCAAGGTGAGTCTTAGATACCTAAGAACCCTTATCAATGCCTTCCAATGGTCATTTCCAGGATTACTCGTAAATCTACTCAGTTTATTAACTACGTGGGCAATATCCGGACGTGTGCAGTTTGTTACATACATTAGACTGCTAATAATCCGAGAATATTCTAGTTGAGATACAGGCTCGCCTTGATTTTTAGCTAAGTGTAAGCTTAAATCAACAGCGTTTTAGCCGGAGGATGTCATAAGCATTGAATTTTCAAGTCTTGTCTCAATATAATGAGATTGTGACAAAACAAGTCCATCGATGTTTTAGAGATCTTAATTCCCAGAATAACATCTGCTACACCCATATCTTTCATATCAAAATGTTTGATTAACATTTTCTTAGTATTCATGATTATATCATGATTACTACCCATAATTAACATGTCGTCAACATAAAGACAGACAATTACATAAGCATTAGGTGTGTCTTTAATGTAAACACATTTATCACACTCGTTAATTTTGAAACCATTTGACAGCATAGTTCTGTCAAATTTTTCGTGCCATTATTTCGGAGCTTGCTTATGGCCATACAATGACTTAACGAGTTTGCACACCTTCTTCTCCTGTCCAGGAGCAACAAATCCTTCGGGTTGTTCCATGTAGATTTCCTCTTCTAATTCACCATTTAGAAAAGCCGTTTCACATCCATTTGGTGTATCTCAAGGTTATGAATGCTGCAATAGCAATGAGAACTCTAATAGATATGATTCTTGTCACGGGTGAATAAGTATCAAAGAAATCAAGGCCTTCTCTTTGTTTAAATCCCTTAGCTACTAACCTGGCCTTGTACTTATCAATAGTTCCATCAGCTTTATATTTCCTTTTAAGGATCCACTTGCATCCTAAAGGCTTATTTCCAAAGGGAGATCTACCAACTCCCAAGTATGATTTTGCATAATGGAATCTATCTCACTGTTAATAGCTTCTTTCCAGAATGGAGCTTCTGGACTGGACAATGCTTCACCAATTGTCCTTGGTTCATTTTCTAATACATAAGTTAGAAAATCTGGACCAAAAGACTTAGTTGTTTTGACCATTTTACTGCGTCTTGGTTCTTCATCACTTTGATGATCACCATTTGAAGTATCACGTGTTCTTTTGCTAGAACTAGCTTCTTTCTTTTCTTGACAAGGAAACACGTCTTCGAAAAATACAGCATTGCTTGACTCAAAATTGTACCTTCTTGTACATCTGGAATTGCTGATTTGTGCACTAAAAATCGATATGCACTACTGTTATTTGCATATCCAATGAAAATGCAATCGATTATTTTAGGCCCTATCTTGACTTGTTTTGGCTTAGGTATTTCTACTTTAGCCAAACACCCCCACACTTCCAGGTATTTATAGGAAGGTTTTCGACCTTTCCATAACTCATGCGGAGTTTTATCTTTATTTTTGTGTGGTATTTTGTTAAGAATGTGTTTAGCCAAGAGAATTGCTTCCCCCCACAAATTCTGAGGTAAACCAGAATATATCAACAAAGCATTCATCATTTCTTTTAGAGTTCGGTTTTTGCGTTCAAAGAATACTGCTTTTATTGTGGTGAATAAGGAGTTGTCGTTTGATGAATAATACCATAATCTGAGCAAAATTCATCAAAAGGAGCTCCATATTCTCCACCTCTATCACTTCGAATTATCTTAATTCGTTTGCTTAGTTGATTTTCAACCTCATTCTTATAGCTTTTAAAAGCTTCTAAGGCCTCATCTTTACTTCTTAAAAGATATACATAACAAAGATTTTTGTGCAATCATCGATAAAAGTAATAAAATACTTTTCCCACCTCTAGTTTGCACAAACTTTAAATCACATATATCATCTTGAATTAATTCTAGAGGTTTTGTTTCTCTTTCCACCGAGTGGAATGGTGTTTTGGCCATTTTTGCCTCAACACAGATTTCACACTTGTGATGTGAATCTATTTTAAAGTTAGGTAGTAATTCCAAGTTTACTAACCTTTTCAAAGTGTTAAAATTCACATGTCCTAATCTAACATGCCAGAAATTTGAACACTCAAGCAAATAAGAAGAAGCATTAATTTTATTGCTTTCAAAGTTTGAGAGTACATTCATTACATTCATCTTGAAATCCATTATCTAAGTACCCTTCCCTATGAACTCGTCCATTTTTCATAAGTACAAACTTTTGAGCCTCAATTACTAATCTAAACCCTGCCTTGACCAACAACGATCCTGACACTAAGTTCTTCCGAATGTCTGGAACATGAAGGACATCAACGAGGGTCAACTCCTTGCCCGAGGTCATTTTCAGCACCACCTTGTCGAGACCGACAATTTCAGACGTTGCATGATTCCCCATGTATAGCTTCCTTCCGTTGATAGGAGTATACGTTGAGAACATGTCTTTGTCGGAGCATATGTGGCGTGTAGCACCTGTGTCCACCCACCATTCTCTCGGGTTCTCCACCATGTAGCACTTGTTGCCTTCATACACAACAACCGAGAGATCAAGCTCGGACATATAAATTGGTACTGATTTGTCCTCGGTCACATGCACCTGGTTTCGATTGGCCTTTTTAGGAAGACGACAATCTTTAGCCTTGTGATTCGACTTTCCACAGTTGAAGCAGTTCCCTTTGAACTTTTTAGCCTTCCCCTGTTTCTGATTATTCCCTGGGTGCTTTCTCTTCTTGCTAGCATTGGGCTCCACTAAGTTTGTCTTTGCCTCCATAGGAAGCTTGCCAGACTTAATCTCAGACTTGCGATTGTCTTCTTCAATTCGCAATCTGACAATTAAGTCTTCAAGCCCCATCTCCTTCCGCTTATGCTTCAGGTAATTTTTAAAATCCTTCCATAGAGGCGGTAGCTTCTCGATAATAGCAGCTACTTGAAAGGATTCACTCACAACCATCACTTCTGCAATTATATCGTGCAGAATGAGTTGGATTTCTTGAACCTGGTTGATCACCGTCTTGGTGTCAACCATCAAGGAATTTGCCGACAACAAATTTCTTTGTGCCAGTATCTTCCGTTTTGTACTTTTTCTCTAAAGAGCTCCACAACTCTTTAGCAGTCTTTACCGAACAATAGATTACATCATTCCTCTAGAATTATAGAGTTTAGCTCATGATTAAAGAAAATGAATCCATGAAAATACAACAATACATCTTACAATATGAAGAAAGCAACAAAATAAGAACAAGAGTAGAGGGATCTTCTCTATTTCTAGATGATAGAAGCCTCCAATCTTCTTCTCCAAATTCTTATCAAGATGCCCCAATCCTCTTCCTTGTCTTGTAGTTGTATTTCTTGTCTTCCCAAGGGTTCCAAGATCCCTAATTTCAAGCCCCAAGGCTAGTATTTATAGTCCACAAAAATCCAAGAAAGGGGGTAGGTGAACCTGGGAAATTCCCCTGGCACTAAGTAGCTTCATAATTCTCGCACGACATTTACCGCCTCCAGGCCTAGCTCATAATTTCGGGCGACATTTATCGCTTCTGCAGCGCCACCAGCCTTTTCTAAATTTTTCCGCCTAAGCCAAATAGCCACACATGCTAGTCTCTTCCGCACGCCCTGTCGCGGGCGCTGTGGCGCCCGCCCGTCCTTAGGCCAAAAAGCGATTTTTTCCTTCTTCAAACGCGATTTCATCTTTCTTCTTGCCGTTTTTCATCGTTTTCTTCATTTCTCGGCTACCAAATCTGTATTGATTCTTCATCGACACTAATTGAAATAAATTGGACTCTAACGACTCTAAAAACACCCAAAAATAAAACCAAATTCTAATCTAAAATACTCAAATAAGTTGGTAAAATACCAACTTAACAAATACCCCCAAACTTAAGCTATTGTTTGTCCTCAAACAATTATAACTCCAAAATGAAAAACAAACAATACAACAATACAAGCAACTACAAAACTCCATAAACCAATAAAATTTGTCTAGTACTCATTTCACTATCAATCAAGCATGCATTTTAACATTGTGATCAAAAAGTGTTGAGTATTCATGAAAATTCCGTTTACCTTATTCAAATTGATTTACGCAATCAAACGTTATCAAGATGATCCACTTCTAAGTATCAAAAGATAATGACTACGGGATTCCATAGGCTTGTTATTCACACTAATCTCCACTAATGTAGGCTAATATAACATAAGGATCAATAGGACTTTCAAAGCTTGTAATGTGGCTTAGGGTCGGGTAGGAAAATTTAGGATTAAGTAGTTCAACTCACCCAAACATACAATTATCTCTTCAACTCCAATTGCCAAACAAAATGGCTACCTTCACTTTTGTTGAATTTTCAATTATTCTCCCTTTACGAGTCTCTATTTTCAACATTTTTCTCTTTTTTTTTTCCGAAACCCCCAAACTTAATCTTTTGCATATTTTAACACATGGGTTTCATATTTTCTTTTTCTCGGCAACTTCATGCGAGTGAACATCTACCTTACTTATCACATCCTCCTCAACCTTCAATCATTTTGTGTGTATGAGTGATGGGTAATTAGGATTTTCACATGTAAGCTCAAGGTAAAAGATTGGCTGCCAAAGAACAGGTTTAATAGGCTCAAACGGGGACACTAGTGAAATTATATCATACAAAGGTAGTCATTTTGGCTCTAGCTTATTCAAAGATAGCCTAAATCATTTCCTTAATGTTATTTCATCTAGGATTTCGCCTCAATTAGTGATCGAACAAGTTCTAGAATCCGGTGGGATCATACAAGCAACACTCAACTTCGTTAATCATTTTCAAATAAGTTAACAGAATTATGCATGAATATGAAATCAATGAAGCAAAATATAGATCACCACTTAAAAGCATGCTCTCGTGACAGTTCAACTCGTGATCAACAAATCTACTTAGTCATGCAGTTCTATAGTTCAACAAACTACCCGACTCGATATAACTGGTTTTTTTTTTTACACGACTCAAAAGACACAAATACAGATTACTCCCCCCCAAACTTAAATTGAACATTGTCCTCAATGGAGAGTGAGAAAAAAAAACTTTCCTGGTAGCCGGAGCGCCTAGGACTCCTCATCGGAGTCGTGTGGTGAAAAATGAGCAATAGGACCTGGTGGTGGTGGTATCGGGAACTGGAACTGTGGGTGTGTCTGGCTATATATCTGGGCAAGTACTCGGTTGTGCTCATTCACGTATTCTTCTCGTGCCGCTCTGTGGCGTTGCTCAGCTACAAAAGCCCTTCTCAATTCTCGTACTTCACGAACTAATGCGTCTAAAGGGTTGTTATCGTGATGTGAGCGTCTAGAACGAGAACATCTTGCCGCTGAACCAGATGGAGCGTCGATATTCTGTGGTTGAGCATGAGTATCAGGCTCAATAGCTGGTAGGGCAAATTTGGGATCAAGGATATATCCCGCACTCTTCGGATTAGGCACACCACCTGCCCATTCGTCATAGGAAGCAATAGTAGCCGAATCTATAGGTCCCTTAGGATTTTCCAACGGCTCGGAGCTATCCCACTTAACACCCCTCTTTTTACATAACCCACAAATTAAACTCGGTAAGATTAGTCCCCCTGTTTTGGGGTGTAGCATTTTGTTATGAAGGGACGTTGCAATAATTACCGCTGGGTCGAATTGTATGTCAGTAACTAATGCATATAGAAGATGGGCTCGTTCCTTAGTTACATCACTGACATGCTTGGTTGGTATCAAATTGTTGCATATGAAGTGGTACCAAGCTCGCCCATACCGACTAAGACTCGTGTGCGGAAAAGCAAGAGCACCTCCCACAACTTTAATATGACGTACCTCGCCCCGGCCGACATAAGGTATTACAAATCTCCTCCATACTCGGTGGTTGCGAGATAAATTCAACATATGGTGCGTGATCCACCTCCGGTAGTCCATAATATTCTCTTATTGCTTTTGAATGGGTGTATACCTTGTCTACTCCACGTATGAAAACCTCTGAGTAATAGCCAGTTTTGGACTTCGCATTCGCATAAATTCTCGGACAATATTCGGTGCGAATGGTCTAGGTTGTGCACAATTTTTTTCCATTGCTTCTGATGTATCATTTGTGCAAGTTCACCATCATTCGGCCCCGGTTGTAACCCCCGTTCCGCCGTTATGCTCTTCGAGCATAATGTGTCATAATACAACTGTTGTGCTTCCAAGTTAAGAAAACGGTCTTCAACATTTTTCTCGGAAGTGCTTGCCACGCTTTTGCCCTTGCTTGCATTCTTTGTTCTTGGCATTGTAATTGATCTGGAAATCACCTGAAAAATAACACAAGCAAAATAACACATAGAACGCACAATACGATTTAGGGGTTAGGAATTTTGCAACAACTCAAGAATTATGCATCATTGTCATCAATTCATGATCAAATAACCTTTAGTACACAATGATGACAAGAATCAAATGCCTAGGTGTAATATTTTTCATTGAGACATTTTAACAAACACCTTGTAGGCATATATTCAAAGAAGAGATGAACACCAAATTTGAAATTCAATTCATGCCTAATTCTCAACACCAACCAATTCAAGCACAATGTAGTCATAAATCATCACAATTTATCAAGAATTTATCAAGAATTTTGAAATTACAATGATATTGAAAGTTCCCACATTTCAACCCTAGGCTAGAAAATTTGAAGAAAAATGATGTACAATTGAAGCTCACTTACCCAATTGATGAAGAAGATGAATTTGATGATCAACTTGTTCAATTGCCCACTTGAATGATGTATAAGTGAATGCTAGGTGGGATTTTTGTAGAAGGAAGCAAGAATGGGTGTGAGGGTGTGTTGTGTTTGTAAAAAAAAACAAGGTTGTGAACAGCCTTATACTTACCTCACATCGATCGGGCGACTGCAGAATAGGGGACCGGCGCTACAAATACCAAGACACCTCTGCCTGCTCACTGTCACGGGTCGCGCTGCAGTCCAGTGGTCCAGGTCCCGCAAAGACTCGCCCTATTCTTTGCAATTTTTTTATATAAATTAAACTCTCAATTTAACCAAAAATTTAAAATCACACACAAATTAATTCACACAAAAATCACACCAAAATTCAAATAAATACACACCAAACTAAAGGAAAATAAAATCACACAAAAAATTCGATCACACGAAAATCACTTGGGTTGCCTCCTAAGAAGTGCTAAATTTATAGTCGTTAGCCGGACTCAACTATTCGGACTCACGAAATTTCATCACCAAGTGGAAGATTTAAAACCTTCCTTGCTTCGTTCCCAAAATAATATTTCAATCGTTGTCCGTTTACTTGGAACGAATTCCCATCGTTTCCTCTCAACTCGACGGCACCATAAGGAAACACACGTTCAACCACAAATGGTCCGGACCATCGCGACTTGAGTTTACCTGGAAATAGTTTCAATCGAGAATTGAACAATAACACCTGTTGGCCGGGTAAGAATTCACGTCGCAAAATCATTTGATCATGCCATTTTTTCGTTTTTTCTTTATATATTTTGGCATTTTCATATGATTCTTAACGGAATTCTTCCATTTCGTTTAATTGAAGTAATCGATTTTCACCGACCTCTTTTAAGTTAAAATTCAATTTCTTAATTGCCCAATAAGCTCGATGCTCAAGTTCAACCGGCAAATGGCACGCTTTACCAAACACCAATCGATATGGTGGCATACCAATGGGTGTTTTATAAGCCGTGCGATAAGCCCATAAAGCATCATCGAGTTTTTGTGCCCAATCCTTTCGATTAAAACTCACCGTTTTTTCAAGAATTTGTTTCACTTCACGATTGGAAATTTCGGCTTGACCATTGGATTGAGGATGGTAACCAAGCGCAATTTTATGGCGAACACCAAATTTAGGAAGAAGGTTATTAAATAATTTATTATAAAAATGCGTACCTTCATCACTTACAATAGCTCGAGGAGTACCAAACCGGGTGAAAATGTGCTTGTGCAAGAATTTTAGTACTACCTTAGCATCATTCGTTGGTGTAGCAATCGCCTCAACCCACTTGGAGACGTAATCAACCGCAAGCAAAATGTACAAATTTCCATAGGACGCGGGAAATGGCCCCATAAAATCAATATCCCATACATCAAACAATTCCACCTCCATTATGTTTGTCAAAGGAAGCTCATGACGCCGTAAAATATTACCAACCCTTTGGCATCGATCACAAGTCTTTACAAAAGCATAACAATCTTTGAATAATGTTGGCCAATAAAAACCAGATTGTAGTACCTTTGCAGCTGTTCGGGTTGGCCCGAAATGTCCACCGTAAGATGAGGAATGACAATGTTGAAGAATCTATCCAATTTCATCTTTAGGAACACAACGGCGAATGATAGAATCAGCGCATCTTTTGAACAGTAACGGATCATCCCACAAATAAGACTTAACATCATGTAGGAATTTTTTCTTTTGGTGTGAAGTCAAGTCCGGTGGCAAAACTCCTCCCGCAAGGTAATTAACAAAATCTGTGTACCAAGGTAATGATGTCTCGGCACGCATAATTTGTTCATCAGGAAATGATTCTTTTATTGGACTCTCAATCACCTCGTGAGGTTGCTCAAGGCGGGATAGATGATCGGCGACCACATTTTCGCTTCCTTTTTTATCCCTAATCTCAATATCAAATTCTTGCAAGAAAAATCCATCGAATGAACCGAGGTTTTGCATCCTTTTTGGAGAAAAGATATCGGATTGCCGCATGATCCGTATAAACAATCACCTTTGTACCCACCAAGTAAGCTCGGAATTTATCGAATGCAAAAACTACCGCCAACATCTCTTTTTCTGTGGTGGTGTAGTTTTGTTGGGCGTTGTCCATGGTCCTGCTTGCGTAGTAAATTGCTTTAAAAATTCTGTCTCGTCTCTGACCAAGAACGGCACCCACTGCATAATCACTTGCATCACACATAAGCTCAAATGGTTGAGTCCAATTCGGTATTATCATAATAAGAGCTGAAACGAGTGCCTTTTTTATCTGTTCGAATGCCTGCAAACAAGACTCATCAAAGCAAAAGATAGCATCTTTTTCAAGGAGATTACAAAGTGGTTTAACAATTTTTGAAAAATCTTTTATAAATCTCCTATAAAATCCTGCATGCCCTAAAAAGCTTCTTATGCCTCTCACATTTGAAGGTGGGGGTAGCTTTTCAATAGCCACAAACTTTCGCCTGTCAACTTCCAAACTCCGTGCAAGAAATATGATGCCCAAGTACAATCCCTTCTTTGACCATAAAGTGACATTTTTCCCAATTAAGTACAAGATTAGTTTCCTCACAACGTTGCAAAACCAGGATATAAGTTATGCAAACAATGGTCAAAAGAAGTACCAAAAATAAAAAATCGTCCATAAAAATCTCCATGATTTCCTCAACCATACCATGAAAAATCGCCATCATACACCTCTCGAAAAAAGTAGCGGTGCATTACATAATCCAAATGGCATCCTCGCGAAATGCAAAAGTACCATATGGACATGTAAAAGTAGTCTTTTCTTGATCCTCAGGGGCAATGGCGATTTGATTGTACCTTGAATAGCCATCAAGAAAACAATAGTATTCGTAACCTGCCAACCTGTCCAACATTTGATCAATAAAGGGGAAAAATGATCCTTATGAGTAGCTTTATTCAATTTCCTATAATCAATACATACTCGCCATCCTGTGACGATTCGTGTAGAAATTAATTCATTGTTATCATTTTTCACAACTCATACCTCCTTTTTAGGAACTACCTGTCGACTCACCCATGAACTATCGTCGAATAGCATAAATGATACCGCTTTTAGCCACTTTAAAACCTCATTTCTCACAACTTCTTTCATTGCGGGATTAAGTCGTCTTTGGTGCTCAATAGATGGTTTATAAGATTCTTCCATTAAAATTTTGTGCATTACAATGGAAGGACTTATACCTTTCAAATCATAAATATACCAACCCAAAGCCGACTTATGTTCACGAAGCACACGCAACAACTTATCCAATTCGAGTGAAGATAATGAAGCAGAAACAATTATCGGGTAAGTTTTATCTTTTCCCAAAAATGCATATTGAAGATGTTCCTAAGTTCCTTTAGTTCTAAAGTACCTTTCGGAATATTTTCAATATTGGCATTTTCTAATGCTTCCTTTTGTTTTTCTTTTACAATTTCTTTAGCCTCAAGGGAAAGAATAAACTCAAGCAAATCAATATCATCACTATCTTCCTCATCACATTTCATTATTCAATTAATCAAATAATGTTCTAACGGATCTTTTAAATCTTGTTTTATAACTTCCGTTTGATCACATTGTTCGATCATATCAATAAAATGACATGTGTGAGGTTCTTCTTGAAATTTCATTGCTTTATAAATGTTAAACAGTACCTCATAATCATTTACCCGTAATGTTAACTCTCCTCGTTGCACGTCAATTAGAGCTCGTCCCGTTGCTAGAAAAGGTCTTCCAAGAATCAATGGCATTTCATGATCTTCTTCCATATCCAACACCACAAAGTCCGCCAGAAATATGAATTTATCCACTTTGATCAACACATCTTCAATCACTCCTCTTGGGTAGGTGAGTGATCTATCGACTAATTGCAATGTGATGGTGGACGATGTTATCTCTCCAAGGCCAAGTTTCCTGAAAACAGATAATGGCATAAGATTAATGCTAGCATCTAAATCACAAAGAGCTTTATTAAAATAAGAATCACCAATAGTGCAAGGGATAGTGAAACTCCCCGGATCTCTTAATTTTTGTGGCAGCTTTCTTTGCAAAATGGCGCTACATTCTTCTGTGAGATTGACTGTCTCGTATGCCTCAAACCTTCTCTTTCTCGACATCACATCCTTCATGAATTTTGCATAGTTTGGCATTTGCTCAAGTGCATCGGCAAAAGGAATGTTGATGTGAATTTTCTTGAATATTTCCAAAAACTTGGAAAATTGAGCGTCCAACTTTTTCTTCTGAAATCTCTGTGGAAAAGGAAGAGAATTTGGTAACACATTATCAGAATTGGAAATTGGTTTTACCTCAGTTTTTGCATTTTCTGATTGCTTATCAATGCCCTCTTCATTGTGGAGTGTTTCAGAGCTTGCTTCAGGTTCATTGGTGGCGTGAGTAGGCATCTTTGGTTCATCATATTCCGTTCCACTTCTCAACTTAATGGCCTTGCAATGCTCACGTGGGTTCACCTCGGTGTTACTTGGAAACGTATCAACTTTCTGTTGTGAATTAATAGCCGTGGCCAATTGACCCACATGTGTTCCCAAAGATTTGAGATGACTTTCAATTGTTGTAACCCTTGAACCCAAATTTTCTATGTTAGAATCGGCCTTGTTCATCCTTGCTCTTGATTCTACAAGGAATGAACTAAGTAATTCTTCCAAAGACGTCTTTTGTTCTCCCGCGTTTGTACTCGTACTTGCTTGGTTTTGAAACCCCGGAGATGGTTGCAACACATTTCTCGTATTGCTATATGAGAAGTTTTCATGATTGCGAAGTCCCGGATGATAATGCGTCGGCAATTGATTCCCTCTATTGTTGAAACCCCGATTGTTCACATAATTCGCTTGTTCCGTATCTGGATTCACAATTTCTTGACTTATCTCCATGACTGCCTCTGGTTGTTGTTTTTCACCCGAATTTAGTGTAGCAATTTGCTTTGACAAGGCGGAAATTTGAGAGGCCAATGCGGACATAGTATCAAGTTCAAGAACACCGACAACTTTCCTTGGCGTAGATCTTTCAGAAGGCCATTGATAACTATTGGCAGTCATTTCTTCTAATAAAAGCATGGCTTCACTTGGAGTTTTAGCCATCAATGTACCTCCCGCTGCAGCATCTATAATAGTTCTCGAATGCCCATTCATACCATTGTAAAAATACTGAACTTTTTGTCAATCTGCGTACCCGTGTTGTGGACACATCCTCAATAATTCTTTGAATCGCTCCCAAGCTTCGTAGAGTGGCTCAAAGTCGAGTTGATGAAATTGAGCAATCTCACTTTTCAGTTGAAGTGTCTTGCTAGGTGGAAAGAATTTTGCCATGAATTTTTCAGTGAGATCATTCCAACTAGTGATACTTCCAGGTGGGAAGGTTTGAAGCCATTGTCTAGCTTTATCACGAAGTGAAAACGGAAATAACCTCAACCGAATAGCTTCATCGGGAACCCCATTCATTTTGATAGTATCACATATCTCGAGAAAAATAGCCAAATGAGCGTTTGGGTCGCCTATCTACACACTTCCCCAAACTGATTATGTTGCACCATGTTTATTAGGGCCGACTTCAATTCAAAATTATTCGCATTGATAGGTTGGCGAACAATTCCCGAATAATTTTGATTCGTGGTTGGTCGAAAATAGTCCCGAATGGCCCTTTCTTGGTGGTGCAACAATAGGTATGCGTTCTTCATCATCACCGTTTCCTGCCATTTTTGCAAATTCAATTCTTCGTGCGGCTCTAATCTTTCGAAGTGTTCTTTCAATTTCTGGATCAAATAAGATTAAATTAGCACTTTTATTTTTTCGCATCAACAAGAGAATGCAAAAATGACAATGACCCTATTGTAACAAGAACCAATCTAAATTAAAGTAAAACTACTAAGTAATAATATTAGCGCAAATAAGATGAATTATTCCCCGACAACGGCGCCAAAAACTTGTTAGATATTTTTCTAACCGCAAGTCTACGGTGTCAAGTTTTAATATAGAGAAGTAAGGTTGTCGAATCCACAGGGAATAATTATCGAATTATTGCTAAGTACTATGATATAGTAGTCTAACTTTATTTAGAAATTCAATATATGATGGAGTTGATTATACTAAAAATACTAAAAATAAATCAAGAATATGAAAATATCAATGAGTTTATCCAAATGATTAAATGAATGCTAGAGGTATGATGAATCTAGTTATCCCTTATGTTGTCAATATGGTTTATCAATCATCAATTACCAATTTATAAGTCAAGATTTCTACAATAATCATTCCCTCTCTCAAGTGCCAAATGATTTTAGATTCAATTGGGAAATCAATATCTCTATAAAAATCACCAATTAAAATCTCAATAAAAGCTATGAATCTTGATAAATGACTTCAAAGGATTCACAAATCTCTCAATTCTATGAAATCCTAGGTTATGCTATTCCAAGGTCATGTATTCAATTACCTTTCTCAAGTGTCAAATCAAATACACCAAACAATCTAAATTATTGATCAAGTAATTTAGAAGCAATAGATCCAAATAACACAAATAAATTGATAGATCTAGATTGACAAACCACAATCTCAAAACATAAGTTCAAACATAGATTACATCATTCCTCTAGAATTATAGAGTTTAGCTCATGATTAAAGAAAATGAATCCATGAAAATACAACAATACATCTTAAAGATATGAAGAAAGCAACAAAATAAGAACAAGAGTTGAGGGATCTTCTCTATTTCTAGATGATAGAAGCCTCCAATCTTCTTCTCCAAATTCTTCTCAAGATGCCCTAATCGTTCTTCCTTGTCTTGTAGTTGTTTTTCTTGTCTTCCCAAGGGTTCCAAGATCCCTAATTTCAAGCCCCAAGGCTAGTATTTATAGTCCACAAAAATCCAAGAAAAGGGGTAGGTGAACCTGGGAAATTCCACCCCGGGCGCTGCGGCGCCCATAATTCTCGCACGACATTTACCGCCCGGGCGCTGCAGCGCCGGGCGTTGGGCGCTGTAGCGCCCACCAGCCTTTCTCTAAATTTTCCGCCCGGGCGCTGCAGCGCCGGGCGTTGGGCGCTGCAACGCCCACACATGCTAGTCTCTTCCGCACGCCCTGTCGCGGCCAGGGCCGGGCACTGCAGCGCCCGCCCGTCCTTAGGCCAAAAAGCGATTTTTTCCTTCTTCAAATGCGATTTCATCTTTCTTCTTGCCATTTTTCATCGTTTTTTTCATTTCTCGGCTACCAAATCTGTATTGATTCTTCCTCGACACTAATTGAAATAAATTAGACTCTAACGACTTTAAAAACACCCAAAAATAAAACTAAATTCTAATCTAAAATACTCAAATAAGTTAGTAAAATACCAACTTAACAAGCGCCCAATGCGACTATGTGCGACGTGCGCGGGCGGCCCGGCTCCGGCTCGGACGGTGCTCCGCACCATCCTCGGTGCCTTTTGAGCTAGCCAAAGGCTAGTCAAAATTGACTTGGTCCACTAGGGTGTACCATAAGGAGTTCCACTTGATTACTCCTTATTAGTGGTGGAGCTCTTTATTAACTAGTCAAACATTTACTATGTTTCCTATGTGGGATATGGCTTTCAATATTCCCACCCTTTTATATTTCATATATCATTTTAAGTGGCCAACTTTATGCATTTATTTCTCATTCACCCGATATTGGTTTTGAGAAATTCAAAATGCTAAACTCATCTACCCGCGGCGTAGATGATGTTTATCTCATTTATTTCATACTCTGAATAAATGACCCCACTTAAATAATTGGTCAAAATCGGGTCAAAACCCAATTTAATAAAACCAATTCCAACAAGTCTAAGGCAACGCTATTCACACACCCAAATCATCTAAATACACTCTATCTCTTTAATTACATAATTGTCATCAATTTAAAAGACTACAATGCCCTTAGTATCCTACTATAATTCTAAATACACCTATCAAATTTTTAAATACACTCTCCTCTTTTTTAAACATCATAATCTTGTCCCCCCATCTCGTCCATATTTTTCTTCTCCAAAAAAACTACAGTTTTGTTTTTATATCAACATTAAATTTCCCACTCACTGTGGTGTCATGCCATCAAGAATTGTTCATAGAAGTTGATGGTATTTTTTCACTAACAAACCAAATTATAATTTTCTGAGAAAAATTCTGAGGGCTGACTGAAAATTATGCACACATTAAATTTTTATTTTTGAGGATTCTTTCCGGATACGTAGATTTTTCTTTTTGTTTAACATAATACATTTTTCAAATTAGGTGTGTTCTAAAGTTGGATTGTCATGCCATTATCATTGGAAAAGGTCTGCTCCATGATATATATGATGTGGGGGTATTGCTGTTGGAAAATGAATGACTATTTAATTTATGTTTTAATTGTGTTTCAAGTAGCCCATATGCGTAAGGTAATGAAAAGGCAACAACATAATAGCACAGGGACAGAAGGGGCGAAAGTATTAAAGAGAGACCTTTTTGAAGATGATGATTTTGGAAAATGGTTTATGTTTTGGGGGAAAGAATTATAATTTAATTGAGGGACGAGTAAATTAGAGATATTGGGGGTGCATTAAGTAAATTGGTTATTATTAAAAAGGGGGTGAGGGAGTATTAAGTAAATGGGTGCATTTAGAGGTTTTGGAGGTATGGATAACGCCACCCTTAGTCTAAATCTTTCAATGTAGGCAACAATTGGTAACTGTTTCAGATGGGATGAAAATAGTTTTGTGTTGCTTATATTTTTATTTCTTTTTTATTTTTTTATTTTTCTTGGATCGATAAACATAATGATTCAAATCCTAATTAATGTTTTTCTTTATTTTTTCTTGAGCATTAGATGGTACGTGAATTGTTTGGTATTAATTTATTTTTTGAAATAATTAATTTGTGTTATGTTCCTTAATTGATTATTTTGTAAGATAATCAATGGTCAATAATATTTAACTTATCACTGAAATATACTAATTAAAATTATTTCTTACGTGAGTTTAATATTTGATGCTGCTTTTTAGAGCAGATCACCCAAATCAACTGAATTAACCAAAATCCTTTTCTCGAGAGGGAAGTCTTTAAACTAGTCCTCTTCCCAAAGAGGAAGTCTTCTCATCTTCTGCTCATTGAACTGCTAACTCCTTTGATTGAGAAATTATCTGAACACATGAGCAAACATTATAGGGCCCCGAGGATTGTCCTAGGGATGACCCTCCGATGCTCAAGTCAGCACAGTGAACGAGAGAGAAATTAAGACAATAAACGAATACTGAATGCGTAGGAGAATAATTAATTATGAGTTAATTACTTACAGTTAATAGGAGGAACCTTTTTATACCTGGGAGATGGGTCTCATGAGCCGTGTAGGAGAATTTGGTCTATGTGCCAGTTCACATAGGAGAAAACGACCGCTTGGAATAAACCCGGACTCCTTTGGACTGATTTAATTATCAAGAGCCCATTGGACAATTAATAATTAATAAATAATTATAAAATAAATTATATTTAATTAAATTACGAAATATTGTTTTTGTCCCCAACAATATTTTAATTATGAACTTAAATATAATTTATATTATTCTTATAAGTCTATATAGAACACACCACCATAAGTCTCAGGAGCGGTCTGTGGTTGGAAACACAATCCATTTCCTTACCTATAATTACTCAGTTAGACTCCTTAGATCATCTCCAGTAGTCTGCACCACTTTAATGTAGATTTTGCACTCTTTTGGTGCAGAATTTATACCACATCTCCAGTAGTTTGCATTACGTTTTGTACTAACATAGAATATTGCATAAGATTCCTTATTATATTTATTTAGTATTGATTTTTTTTAACTTTTAATTGATAAATATATTACATATAGAATTTAATTTACTTTAATATTTAATATTATTAATTATTTTTATTTTAAAAATATTCAAATTCAAAATAATAAGTAATATTGGATGAGTTAAAAAATTAAAATAATAATTCTTAATAATACATAAAGAAAATTGTGACATATAATTGAATTGATTTTAGTATTATTTCTATAAGATTAATTGAAAAAAAATTAATAAAAATATTTACAATTAAGATAAACATACAAGAAATTAGAAAGAAAAAAAAGTAGGGCGAACAATGCAAATGTAAAATAGTGCCTAGAATTAGCGCACTGTTGTAGACATAATTTTGACGTCCAACACCATTCTAATTCACTGCTAGAGTTGCTCTTACCCCAACCAATACCATGAACGTCCTACTTTACCATAAAACTACCAAAATAAAAAAATCCCCCAGAATCAAAGAAAAGTGGTAAGTGCACGCATGATTGAAAAAACGAACTAAATGGGGTTACCTATCCTTTTATGAGTTACCTGACATACGCATTGAAGACTTCACTTCAATAGTTAATTATTTTGTGAACAATAATGGATGTAGAAAAGTCTGGTGTGATAATTTTAAAATTATTAGGGCCAGTAATTTTAATTACAATTATAGGTAGAAAATTATCTTTTATAACAAAGTTAAAGTTTTGTTTTTACTTTAAAAAAGTTTTAAAACTTGGAGATGAGAAATACATATAAAAATGAAAAAGAGAAGGCATTCCCCTAATTTTTCTTATCACACTAGATGTAATCTGTAGCAGGTCGGTGTCGTTTGATGACCAATTAATGGAAAATACCAAAACTGATTAAAAAATATAAAGTTGATAGCCAAATTTGATGAGATTGGTACATTGAGTACCAAAAGCAAAAAATAGATATACTTACCAAAATTGAAACTATACCTCATAATAGATAATACAATCTCAAATTCCAAAACCATAATAGATAATACGGTCACAAATTTTAATGCCATAACAGATAATACAATTTACTAATCATTTAACTAATTTTAATTTTAATTAATTTTCTTACTTGGAGAATGAGTCTAGTTATGATCTTTACTAAGTCAAATATCATCAAATTAAACCGTTTTTCCACAAATCAAATATGATTATTCAAATTAATTTATTCGGTACATAATTAATGTAATTCAACACTTGTAGTGAATAAATTCATATTCAATTATTCATTTGATATATTGATAAATTATGTTGAAATTCAATTTGATATCTTTAGTATTATGGTTTATATAGTATTGAATTTCAAAGAATATGTAGTTAATTCAATATCAAAATAAAAATAATATATATGTATATATATAAAAATCTTTAAAAGTCGGTTTTAGTTTCAAATCTTCTATTCGATATGGTTCTCGGTACGAATGTTTTAAAAATATCCCAAATCGTACCATAAATTTTTTGAGACACTTCGGTTCAGGGAAATGTCAAAAAGTCAATGGATATTTTCGGTTCGGATATCATTTTGGTTTCAGTAATCTCCAAGTCCCGTGCACAATCCTAGTCCCAAGGTTATTAATTTATTGAGGTCTATTTGTATGTATTTTTTCATTGAGGTGATAGTAGGGAATAGAACATACACATTCTTATAGGATTGTGCCTAGACCAACCATCCTAAAAACAATGTTCTAAAAAGTGTTAGATGTGAGGCATACAACAAACTGAAGCCTAGTGCCTAAGTGAGTCTTGAGAGAAATTATGCGGGTATAGATAGGATTAAATCGGGGCTAATAAGAAGAAAAATGTAAACGGACAAAGAAAGTCTAGTGCCTAGGCGGGACCATGCAGTGCTACTCAAGGATATTTAGAACAGTGTCTGAAAGCACAAATTTCTACTACTAAATCATAATGAGGTTGATATGCAATTATGCATTATATTAGAAAAATAAAATATGAGTTTTAACAAACACTGGCATAATTATAGTTTTTGAAAAAATGCATTAATCTAGGACTAGGAGCCAGGATTAGGGATGACAATTTTGGTTCAACTCGCGTCAATTCGCCCTGTCCCGACCTGTTTCAGTTGCCCCATCCCTAATTCTGAAGGGGCGGGTTTGCGTATTGCTTCCGCTCCACAGGTACCCGCCCCACCCTGCTTAGCAAATTTGTTTATTTTAATATATTAATATATATTTAGCATATATGAAAATATAACTTTTATGTATTCAATATTATATCTAATATTTATAAATTGATAAATGACAATTTTTGTAAAGAATATTTTATAATATATAATAAATATATATTTTTTTCCTTTTTTTTTCTTGTATTTAATTTTATTCGATTCAGGCAAGACGGGTCTATCCGCCCTGCTCCGTAACCGGCAACGTGTCAGCTCACCCCGCCCCATTCTAAAGACCTAGTCGACCCGTCCATTGTCGTCCCTGGCGGAAGATTTACCGAATGAAATTTCATTTCACCTTTACTATCTTTGTCTGTTAAACTTCAAACAGCAGAGTCCTCTTCTCTTCATCTCCGTCGAGTTAGCTTCTATCTTCACTTTCTGTCGAACTATCAAGGTATCAATTCCTCTTTCCTCTACCTCCGTCCCTCTATTCTAACCCTGTACTTTTTATTCCAATTTTTTTTTGTTTGTTTGGAACTCTCTTTTTTGTATATACTACAAGAAAAACATGAAGAACCTTTTACAATGGAGCAGATTCTCTACATTCCTTAAACCAATCAAAACCCACCTAAAAAATCCGATTGAATTTTCACTTCCCACTAATTACAAGAAAAACCCCATTTTATTACCCCACAGAACGATGCTTCCAGCCATAGGTCAAGATTTGGATTTTGTAAACATAGTGCACAGTCATTTGATTCATTCTGAATGGGATAAACTCAATAAATTAGCCTCTGGTTTAACCCCATTTCGAATTAAGCACATTTTGCTTAAAACCCGAAAAGATTATGTACTTTCTCTTGAATTTTTCAAGTGGGTTGAGCTAAAAAACTCTGAATTGAACACGCTTGATGTGATTTCTATAATTCTCCACATTTTGACCAAGAATCGTAAGTTTATATCCGCGGAGTCGATTTTGAGGAGAGTTCTTAATGTGGGCTCGTCGGAGTTGGATTTTCCACGCAAGGTTTTCGAGGCTTTGGTTTACTCTTATAGAATGTGTGAATCATCACCGTGTGTTTTTGACGCGTTATTCAAGACTCACGCATATATGAAGAAGTTTAGGAATGCTTCTGATTGTTTCTGTTGGATGAGGGAGTATGGATTTTATCCCACTGTTGAGTCTTGTAATGCCTATTTGAGAGCATTGATTAGTTTGAATCGCAGTGATATCGTGTTGGCATTTTATAAGGAAATGCGCCGGTGTCATATTTCACCGAATGTGTATACTGTTAATTATGTTATTGCGGCTTACTGTAAATCGGGGAAATTGGAAATGGCCATTGAGACGTTTAGGGAGATGGAAGGAATGGGAGTAACTCGTGATGTTGTTTCCTATAATACTTTGATCGCGGGATATTGTAGTAAGGGTCTTTTGGGCAGTGGTGTGAAAATCATGAATTTGATGGAGAAGAATGGGGTTCGGCCGAATGATGTTACGTATAACACACTTATGAATGCGTTATGCAAGGAGGGGAAATTAAACGAAGCAAACAAGCTGTTTAGAGAAATGAAAAGCGCGGATATATCGCCTACTACAGTAACTTATAACACATTGATCAATGGTTATAGCAAAATGGGAAATAGTGAGATGGGGATTCGGCTATTTGAGGAAATGTCCATGAGTGGTATTAAGGCTGATATTGTAACTTATAATGCAGTGATTATGGGTCTTAGCAAGGAGGGGAAGACGAAGAAAGCTGCGTATATGGTGAAAGAACTCGATAAGGAAAAATTAGTGCCAAATTCGTCAACCTTTGCTGCTCTTATTGCCGGGCAGTGTGCAAGAAACAATGCTGATCGTGCTTTTCAGCTTTACAAAATCATGGTGCGTAGTGGTTGTCACCCGAATGAAACAACTTTTAAGATGCTAATATCTGCTTTCTTTAAGAATGAGGATTATGAAGGAGCGGTTTGGGTCTTGAAAGAGATGGTGCAGAGAGCTATAGCGCCTGATTCGGATATTTTATCATCTCTTTTCAATGGGCTTCGCCGATACGGTAAAGAAGATGTAGTAATGGACTTGTGCAACGAGATAGAATCTCGACGCCTTATGCCTGAAGGTTTTGGGAAATAGTCATTATGCTGCGAGTCGGATGTTTTATCTGCTTTTATCATGGCATACTCTTTCTGCTATGTGAGCCATTGGATCACCAAGAATTGTTAATTCTTTCAAGCACTTATACAGGGTGACTGCACCATCAAGGAATATCTCAGGCATGTTGAAATTTCGAGTCGGTACATGCTTAATTGAACTCCATTTTCGTATTTTTATTTTTGTGTATCTAGCCAATTGATACCATTGGGCTTATGTTATTGACCAAATATAAAGCTTGTAAATAAATTGTTCGTCAATCTGTTTTAAGGTGTTTACCCATTCTCTATTCAAAAGTCATCTGCATAGATCTTATTGATCACTTGGCTTGTCTGTGATGTAAAGTTATTGTTGTTCATATTTCAGGCCGCTTTGGGTATCATGGTTTTGCTTTTTGTTTGGGTTCTAAATTAAAGAATTAGTTTTATAAGTACTTTAATGGTTGAAGTTTTTGCTTTCTTTGCATATGACTATAGGCTTATGAACACTGTTTTCCTCTGAATCAAGTGATCAATAAGATGTTTTTCTTTTGAAGCCGTTGGGATGATTTTCCGTTAAAACCTGCTGTTTCAATCTTTATTTCCAATTTAGGGTTTCCTGAGCTTGGAAGGGGTAATAGCAGACATAAGTGCTGTTAGTTGGGAGAATGCTGAAAGCTGGATTGGGAGAAAGCAAGAACAAGCAAAAGGTAACAGTTATGTCCTTTTAGCAGTCACCTTTTGAGCATGGCACCCATGAATTTGTTACTCTTAGTATATAACAGCATAATGCTCGCGTGAAAGCAAATAATCACGTAATATGCATTTTGTAATGGCAATACCATCTAGAGCCGTTCACTTTAAAAGGAGTGAAGGATAAAAAAACATGTGATCGAACAATCGGACTTGTTCAGATGAGACTGTTTAAGCTTAAATTGGCCTGGTCAATATGTTCTCAGTGGAAGATACATTCAGAAGAATGAAGGGTCCTCAAACTGATCCCCGTTTTGCATATATCTGGAAATGCGGTTAAAGGTTATTACAGTACTCAGGGTGTTTGGCTGAGCTTATAAGCTCTTTAAAACATCTTATAAGATGGTTTCTAAAGCTGTTTGGTAAACTTTTAAAAAGATCTAATAAGCACCAAAAATAAAATGTTGGGAGTTTATAAGCTGCTTTATTCCCCTAACTTATTTTCAAAATAAGATCTTTATTTTAACAACCTACTCTAGGTTAGACCATTTTAATTACAAAACTGCCACACTGACATTGTAAAAGCTCTATCATTTTTTTTTATCCAAACACTCCAACACCTTATTTTCAAAATAAGATTCTAAGAACATCTTATAAGATCTTTTAAATAAGCTCAGCCAAACACTCGTAAAATCTGAAATCTGGCTGTGCACTCACTGAATTCTTGATTCATGCATCTAGGCTTGGTAACTTCTACAAAGAGCCCATTACCCTATATTCAGGTAAGAGAATTGCATTAATTCAGATTTTGCAACTTTAAACCATTTTTTCTTAATTCTGCGGAGCATGTAGATGATGTTTGGATATTAATGTCACTCAATTTTGATATGAACATTGTTAATTCATTATTTTGTAATGATGCATCGAGGGGTCAAATTGTTCGAGCTTTGATCCAAGAATGTTATGTGAATCCTGGAATGTCCTTGGAAAGTGATTGAAAGAATGTGAAAGTAATAGTTCTTTTTTGTACATTTGGATTGAAGGATTTGGATTTGATGAGTAGATTTGGGGGAAAGATTTCAAATGACTCATATAAGATGTATTAGAAATTTACCACAATCACTCAAAAATGGCTTAAAATATTTGAATTAGCTCACCCAAACAACTCCAACGGATTTGTTATTAACATTGTATTTTTGCTATAAAATGATTTCGTGAAATACAATGTTGTTGTGAAGTAAACTGTTGTCGGTATGCATTAGTCCATTCTGCATTTTATTCATAAAATTTGCAGGTTAAAATCATTATTCCCTTGAACTATAATATCCTTCCTCAAATAAGAAGAAAATTAATTTTGTTTACAAACAATTTAATTTTTAATTTGAACTTCCAATTTTTTTTGAGGTCACTACAGAAACCTGTCTCTTCCCCCCTTCAAAGCCGGGGAATTTTCATGAAGAGCATTTTCAAAAGGCTCAAATACTTTTGAGGTCTGTCTTAGTCAAAAAGAACTTTTGTGGCATCTTCATTTTGTAAATACTAAATACCATAGTTGTTAAGGGCGCGAGGTGCACTCGGGACGCAAAGGCCATTGTAGCGCCTTGAGGCCCACCTCGCATGCACGATGCCCAAAAAACATAAATACTACTGAAAATGATAAAGTTGATTAAATCACACTTCAAGTGACCAAATTAAGAACCAAAACTCACGAGGCAAATACCCGAGCAGGCCTGGTACATGAACCCTTTGTTCTCTATTTTAATCGGAGGCATACTCCCACTCGGTGCAGCATTCATTGAGCTGTTTGTCATCCCGACATCAATCTTAATTGTTACCTTCCTTGTGTTCATCATGTTAATTGTTACCTGTGCGTAGATTACTATCGTGCTATGCTATTTCCAGCTTTGCGGTGAGGATTACTTGTGGTGGTGGTGGAGATCATATCTAACCTGAGGATCATCGGCTTTCTATCTCTTAAACTTTTTGCAGCATTCTATTTCTTCACGAAACTCAACATTACAAAACCAGTTTCGGGTGTTTTGTATTCCGGGTACTTGCTGATTGGTTCGTATGCTTTCTTCATGCACAATTGGTTTCTACGCTCATCTACTTATCGATAAAGATCGTACTATTGTTTGCTGACATCTTTGCTTTCATTTCGGGTGCATGAGTTTTTGTAATATTATTCTGATTTTGAAGCAATTCTTGTCCTCTGTTATATTGGCTAGCATCGTTGTAGAAGCTCGTTTGAGACTTATCTGTTAAATCAGTTTTTATACATTTACATGTTGATGCACCACTTTGTGTTGAAAGAAAGGTAAAATTCTAGTAGACCAAGTACAAAATGTCAAAATCTAAATATGTAAATTTTATTTCCACCAGACAATGGGATGATGTTATTCATAACATCATTATGAGTGGTCCTGCATACTATGAAATAAAATAAAAACATCAAACTCAGTGGTTATTAGCGTCACAGCATTCGACGACTTGAAGCTTGGCGATTTTTGACATACAATGACACATGCAACAAACTAAATTGATGGATCTTATTGTGTTTAATACCGGCAGTTGGCACCCCTACTTGTTTATTGAATTCCAAATATATATATATATATGTACATGAAGCTGTTTATTGAATTCCAAAAATTTACATGTACATGAAAATGGCAAGAAACTAAAACTAAGCCTAACTCTCCAAATTAACCAACATGGATAATGACAAAAGTTTGGAAAAAAAAACGAATTAAGACTACTCTAGTGGACTAATTATATAATCTAAGGATGGAAACTCTAATTCCATAAACTGATAAGACAATGGAATGTCGTTATTCAAAGCATCATCCCAATCAACATAATTACTCCTAATGGACTCTTCTTGGCTCTCCAACATGTTTTCTGATGAAACTATGACCACTGGATTAGAGTTATCTTGATCATCAGCCTTATTCCATAAGTCGTTAATCATAGCATTATCCCAATCAACGCAAGTACTCCGAATGGACTCTTCTTGGCTCTGGAACACGTTTTCTGATGAAATTATGGCCACCGGATTAGAGTTCTCTCGATCATCAGGCTTATTCCATAAGTCATTAATCATATCATCATCCCAATCAACATAAGTACTCCGAATGGGCTCTTCTTGGCTCTCCAACACGTTATCATCACCAGGCTTATTCCATAAGTCGTTAATCATAGCATCATCCCAATCAATATAATTACTTCGAGTGGACTCTTCTTGGCTCTCTAACACGTTTTGTGATGAAACTATGGTCACTGGATTAGGGCTCTCTAGATCATCAACCTTGAAAACTTCGTGATTTCTTGTTGCAACGTAGTTTTTTCTGTTTTTGTAGATCTTATACAATACGAAGTTATCCAATACCTACAAGAATGTATAAATATATAACAAATTAATGATATGAATTGTAATTGTAAAGTAAGATTATTGCCACTTGTTAATAAAGCTAACAAGAAATAAAAAAAAAAAACATATATAGGAATAACCTCACTTTACCCTTTAAGTAATGACAATTGTTTTATAACTGGGATTAGTGTTGTTACAAAGGGATCAACATATTGTTTATTTAGACAAACCAATATTGAAGAAAAATAACTATTAAGGCAATATATAATGCCCCCTGTGCCTAGGCGGGGGGTTGGCATAGACCCCTACCTATTTATTAACTTCAAAAAAAGACTTACATATTAGGCCTGACCTGCAATTTCAACAAAAATGAAGAAACTTTAAACTGAATCTAACTTAACTTTACATATATTTTCTAATCTAAAATTAAACTTTCCTATCTATTAATGAAGTAGACTACTTGCATATCCTAACGGTGGAAATTCCATATTCATAAATCTATTCTTGAGAACATCCAAATTATCAGAATAGCTCCTTGCATCATGCATCCTCGGTAACCTCTTCATCCCTTGATTTGTAGGTTTTTTTGTTTTTATGGATTCGACAAAGAACCAAAGTATTTTGTATCTGTAGTAATATATAAATTTGCAACAAAGTCATGGTCAATTTTATATAAAAATACAATAAAATAAGACACACACATATATAAACTTGTACACGAACCTTTTCAGCCTCATCAGTGTCTGAGGGAGTCCGTAGCGTGTACTCATGCATAATCCAATTGGTCTTCTTATCTTTGGAAGATTTATCCTTGTAATAATAAACCAAAGCCTTACAATATCCAACTTCCTCTCCATGGAGTCTGATTGGTTTATCACCAGTACTGGTAGACTTCCAATATCCATTTGGGGTCTTTCTGTCTATTTGCGTGCCATTAGTACTTATTTTCTTCCTCTCAGTAAATATGTACAATTCATTTTCTCCAAGTATATCTGTAGGAGAAATAGAGTATTTATTGTTAATAACTGTAAAATACAAAAGACTAGGAAGAACAAATTAATATACCTAGTGATACATGATATTAATAAGGGATAATTACAAAACTACCCATGAGGTTTGGTGTAATTAGGAAAAAAATCCTAATTATATGATGATCATCATTTTTTTAATTATAAAAGTACGTACATAATAAAATTTAAAATAACAGGCTGAATATTTCATGATTTATTCTTTTAAACATATAAATAAAACATCATCAAATAATAAACCTGTGTATCTATAACGCGAGTGATAAGGAGAAATTAATTAAATTTATTGGACAAACAAGAAGCGAGAGAAAAAAAGAAAACTAAAGAAGAGAAACCCACGTATCTTATTTTGACTGAATATTGTAAATATTCAATAAAATTACATTTGTAGGGTATTTGACAACCTCTTTAAAAAAACTGATAAAGTTGATTAGCGCCTACACAAATTGATTTTTTTTTGCGCAAAAACCAGCCAGCAAAGTTTCATCATTTGTCTATTCCTACTTCATTTAAGTCCCCACCACTGTTTTTCCATGTTTTTCCCCCTTTGTTCTCTCCTTTTAATCGAAAACATTACAACCCTAAGCCCCCAACTAGGGATGTAAACGAATGAAATCGAGTCAAATATAAATATATTTTATTCGTATTCATGAGTTACAAAATCTTATTCAAAATCTTTTAATATTCAAATACAATAAAACTGATTATTATTCATATTTGAAATATATTCGAATATATTTGTGGGATAGTTGACAACCTCTTTAATAAACCAAGTATAGGGGCCAATGAGATTAGTGCCTTAAGGTTGTCCCTATCAGTTTTTGTATTTGAATGTTAAAAGAATTCAGATAAGAATATTTTGTAAATGAGGCAAATACGAATAGAATATATTTTAAGGGATAAAAATGGTGTGGGGAATGAGTAGGCGCCAAGAACCAATAACCAAGAACCAAGAACGTCCAAGAACCGCACATGCTATAAATCTTTATAGATCATCACAATGAATTAGGACCATGCATGCAAGAACTAGAACTCAAATGAAACTAATATCAAGAAAAAAACAAATTAAGGCGACTAATATATATAAACTTGATTAATAATGAATATTAATCTTTCGTTGCTAAAACATTCGTGAATGGCAAAAATGCATATAGGACCGTCTTGCGGGTCTAAATCCGTAAGACGGATCCTATTGACACGTGGATCCTACTTGATCGATCCGCGAAAGCCACCGCTCCTTTTTTTTTTTTTTTTTTTTTGTTTTTCTTTGTTTTTCTTCCTCGCTTAAAAATTAATGCATTTTATGAGAAAAAGTATCGATTTTTTAGATAAAGTATCATATTTTTTAATATAGCCACATATTATGATTACCTTACAATGAAGGAAAAATAAATATATCAGAGTTAAAGTAACACCTTTATGAGTATATATATATATATTTTTTTTTGAGACAAAATATCATATTTTAAGAGTAGAAATAACTATGTTTTTAAATAAAGTATCACGTTTTTTAATATAGTCACATACTATGAATTCAAATACAAAGAAAAATAAATAATAAATATGATAGAGTTAAAGTAATACTTTTATAAGTAAAAGTATTTGTTTTTTGAGATAAAGTAATATATTTTTTAATATAGTCACAAATTATGAATATATTACAATAAAAAATATATATATAACAGAGTTAAAGTAACACTTTTATACGCTAAAGTATCTATTTTTTGAGATAAAGTATCATGTTTTTAATATAATCACAAATTAGGAATGAAGGAAATAATAAAAATAAAAAAGTAAATATGATATAGTTAGAGTAATACTTTTATAAGTAAAAGTGTCCGTTTTTTGAGATAAAGTATCATGTTCTTTAATACATCACATATTAGGAATTCAATGACATCTAAGAAGGAAAATATATTAGACAATAGTTAAAATAACACTTTTATGAGTTAGATAAAATATCAACTTTTTTTAGGAGGATAAAATATCATGTTCTTTAATATAGTGAAGAAGGAAAATAAATTGTATTAGACGAGCTGGAATTTGTAATAATTTATGAATGAGTTATATTCATTTTTTTTTTTTTTTGTAGGTAATGAAGTTATATTTATTAATGTTTCCGTATACTTAGTAAAGTTTTAATGAATATTACAAAATATTAGTTACATGTATAGTTAGTTTAGTGAATAGAAAATTGGCAAGAAACTAAAACTAAGCCTAACTCTTTTATCAAATTAACCAACATTTTTTTTTTTATAAATTAACTCTTATGGACTAACTAAAGGTTTGGAAAATCAAAATATCATATTTTAAGGAAAAAATAAAGTATCCAAATATAAGAAAATAAATTAAGACTAAGACATTTTTGGGAGGATTTTAATTAGAATCTAAGGATGGAAACTCGTTGTATCATTAAAAAATTTTAAAATTCCATGAGACTTATCTGAAAATAATTCATAGACAATATGAAAGAAACCAAACTTTAATATTTGCATTAACAATTAAAAATAAAAAATAAAAACATCAAATTCAGCATCAAATTATAATTGTTAATCAACATAATTATCTCAAATATCTAATCAACATAAGGACTCTTCTTGGCTCTCCAACAATCATCACCAAAAGGTATTCTCTTTTCCATAAATTTTAAAAAATATATTCTATCTATTATGCGCCATCCCAATCAACATAAAACTTTATATTTGCTTAACCCCCCAATTGTCTCTTAGGACTCTCCAACACGTTTTGATGAAACATGACCAACATTATGGCTCTTCCATAAATCGTTGGAAATAGCGCGTCCCAATCAACATAATTACCCCAATGTAGTTTTTCTATTTTTGTTTTGTGAGATTTTATGGCCACAAAACTTCGGATTATCAATTTGTACCTTATCCAATACCTACAAGAATGTATAAACATATAACATTTTTGGAATTAATGATATGAATTGTAATTGTAAAGTAATATTGCCACTTGTTAATAAAGCTAACAAGAAAAAAACAAAAATATATTTAGGAATAACCTCACTTTATAAACTAGTAGCACATGTTGATGGGGCCGTATAATGTATTTTTGAATGATAACTTTTTTTTGTTGTTGTTAATCAGGGCTAATTTTGTAATTACCCCATACATTTAATAATAGCATACATACAAACCTTTTGTTGTGTCGATGAATCTTTGGGATCCATTAATGTCACACATTATCAATTTGTTTTCTTAGATTTGCCCTTATAGTAGACCAATATCTTGTGATATCCAACTTTTTCTCCATTGTGTTTGATGATCTTTTCGTTGTTTTAATCGAATGGATTTCCAAAAAATCATCCATCATCATCAATTTACCACCGCTTACTCCTCTTTATCGGACTAAACATTACCATTTATTCTCATATTCTCCAAGCATATCTATATGAAAGAACACAAATGAAAATTATTATTATTATGAATTAATAATAACATAAATGAGGCTAATACGAATATAATATATTTATATTAGCTTTCTTATTTGATTAGTTTATTGATTTCTTGTTGTTTGTTGGCCCAATACCTTTATGGTTTTTTTTTGTAGATCTTATTATTTAAAATAGGGACCTAAATTATATTTACCACCGCTTGTCCTCTTTATAGAACTAAATATGTCATATTATATTTTATATTTACAGGACCAAAAGTGCGATTAAGCCAATATTAGTTGATGTGGATAATTTTGAATTTAAATATAATTTAGGTCCAAATAATATGCATTTGTTAATAAAGCCAAAACCAAATAAAAAAAAACAAAAACTAATCAAATCGAGGAATAAATATATTCTATTACCTCATTTACATATTATTGATTAATTCATAATAATAATAATTTTCATTTGTTTTTTCATAAGATATGCTTGGAGAATTGAGAATAAATGGTTGTTTAGTCAAAAGAGGATCAACAAAAAACTTGGTTTTTGACAAACCAATATCATCAAACACAATGGAAAAAACTTGGATATCACAAGACATTGGTCTACTAATAAGGCAAATCTAAGAAAACAAATCGATAATGCAGAGGGTTTAATGGATCCCAAAGATTCATCCTATTTATTATGCTATTATTAAATGTATGGGGTAATTAAAAAAAATTAGCCCTAGTCATTACAACAAAAAAAAAGAAACTAGTTATCTTTCAAAAATACATATACCGCCCCATCAACATGTGCTAACTTTATAAAGTGAGGTTATTCCTATATATATTTTTGTTTTTTTTTCTTGTTAATTAAAAGTGGCAAACTTTACAATTACATCATTAATTTGTTATATGTTTATACATTCTTGTAGGTATTGGATAACTTATTTCATCACAAAACGGTGTAAGATCTACAAAAAAATGGCATAAAAAAACTACGTTCAACAAGAAATCATGAAGTTTCCACGCATGATCGAGAGAGCCATAATCCTTGATCATGCATTTCATCACAAAACGTGTTGGAGAGTCCAGAAGAGACTATTGGGGGTAATTATGTTGATTGGGATGACGCTATGATTAACGATTTATGGAATGAGGATGGTGATGATAACGTGTTGGAGAGCCAAGAAGAGCCCATTCGGAGTACTTATGTTGATTGGGATGATGATATGATTAATGACTTATGGAATAAGCCTGATGATCGAGAGAACTCTAATCCGGTGGCCATAATTTCGTCAGAAAACGTGTTCCAAAACCAAGAAGAGTTCATTCGGAGTACTTGCGTTGATTGGGATAATGCTATGATTAAGAATAAGGCTTATGATCAAGATAATTCTAATCCAGTGGCCATAGTTTCATCAGAAAATATGTTGGAGAGCCAAGAAGAATCCATTAGGAGCAATTATGTTGATTGGGATGATGCTATGAATAATGACAATCCATTGTCTTATCAGTTTATGGAATTAGAGTTTCCATCTTTAGATTATGCAATTAGTCCACTAGAGTAGTCTTAGTTCGTTTTCTTTTCCAAACTTTTGTCATTCTCCATGTTGATTAGTTTGGAGAGTTACGCTTAGTTTTAGTTTCTTGCCATTTTCATGTACATGTAAATTTTTGGAATTCAATAAACAGATCCATGTACATATATATATTTTTGGAATTCAATAAACAAGTAGGGGTATATATGTGCCAACTGCCGGTGTTAAACACAATAAGATCCATCAATTTAGTTTGTTGCATGTGTCATTGGATGTCAAAATCGCCACTGAATTTGATGTTTTTATTTTATTTTTAATTGTTAAGCAAATATTAAAGTTTGGTTTCTTTCATAGTATGCAGGACCTATGAATAGAGCTGATTTAACAGATAAGTCTCAAACGAGCTTCTACAACGATGCTAGCCAATATATAACAGAGGACAAGAATTGCTTCAAATTAAAATCCTCCCAAAAATGTCTTCACAAAGAGAAGGTCTCTTATAGGATACAATCCGGATCCGGATCCATACCCACCAGTTAATTTATAAAAAAAAAATGCTCCAGCGCTCTGAATGAGCTAGCCGCGAATCAAACCCGGCGGGTCTGTACCATGACAAGATACTATTCCACCAGTAGACTACTAGTGCCTGTTGTGTAATTTCAGTATAACCATGAATATGACTCATTCCTTTCAAAAACAAATGAATATAACTCATTCATAAATTATTACAAATTCCCAAAGCTCGTCATATTTATTTTCCTTCTTCACTGTATTAAAGAACATGATATTTTATCGAAAAATTGATACTTTATCTCATAAAAGTGTTATTTTAACTATTGTCTAATATATTTTTCCTTCTTAGATGTACTGAATTCCTAATATGTGATTGTATTAAAGAACATGATACTTTATCTCAAAAAACGGATACTTTTACTTATAAAAGTATTACTTTAACTATATCATATTTATTTTTTTATTTTTCATTATTTCCTTCATTCCTAATTTGTGATTATATTAAAAACATTATACTTTATCTCAAAAAATAGATACTTTAGCGTATAAAAGTGTTACTTTAACTCTGTTATATGTATATATATATATTATAATATATTCATAATTTGTGACTATATTAAAAAATATATTACTTTATCTCAAAAACAAACACTTTTACTTATAAAAGTATTACTTTAACTGTCACGCCCCAAACGGGACGCGATGACGATCCACAACTTAAATACTAATAAACCAACAGTCTAGACGAATATCAATGAAAACCCAAAGAAACAGAGTCAAATAGCAGCGGAAATAAAATAACATAGGTACAAATTACAACTTACAGTCCCATAATTATCTGAATTACATCCCCGAAAATCAACCAAAGATAACAACTTAATAGTCAAAGGATCCTACGCCCTTCAGTTACAGACCGGAATGAAAAACAAAATAATATAGTCCAACAACAATAACAAGAAACGAGTCCATCAACAACAACAATAGGTAGTGAGTCCAACAGACGGGGTACAAGGGCTCAATCCGTAGTCGGTTCAGCATCTTCAACGAAGTCCTCATCTAAAGGTTAGAAAACAGGTGGGGATGAGACAGAAATCTCAGTGGATGAGGTGATCGTGTGCAAGTGTGGCGCAATATATAGTTTAAGCGAGAAAACAGTTATATGAAAATGCGTGATATATGATGCATGAATTCACACACAGTCCACAAGCGTCGTGATAAAATATTTAAGTAATATACTTATACAGTTTAAGAAAACGGTTCGTGGTCACACAAGCACTATGTGATTCGTACATGTAAGAGGCAGTAGGATTGCGTACGGAATGTAACGCCAATCCTATGCAAGACAAATAATGGTTGCGTACCGGATTTGTAGCGCCAACCAATGCAAGACAAATAATGGTTGCGTACGGATTTGTAGCGCCAACCAATGCAATACAAGTAGCGGTTGCGTACGGATTTGTAGCGCCAACCAAACGGGTCCGATTAACTACGGAATCGTGTGGATCAGACAGCGATTCCTTTGTTCTTCCTTATAACTCCCCGAGCAAGATGGTCCAATACCTGTCACCTTATCGCTCCATAGGAAAAGACAAAATCCACACTGAAGCTAGCAAGGCTCGGATTTGTCATAATCATGATTATACCTCAAGTACTACGACCCGCTTCCCTTAGACACTCCGTCCCTCAGTTGCGGGATTAGGACGATGGGGCCGGAAGAGTGGAATAGCGATATGATGCATGAATTCACACACCCACAAGAGCTGCCGGTTCTATCCCCGACGTATCCATTTCGACTGTGAGCTCGACACACCAAGTTGACTTAGGCAGGAAAGTAAATACAAGTTCACATAGTCAACCAGACAGTCGAGTATTATTGATTCAGGGAAGCAGTTCAGGAAAATTTTTGAAAAACGCGAGTGGCAATTATGGCGTTGGTGGAGTTATTGGATGAAGACGATTATCGGAAGGATAAGCAACCTTCGATATCTTGAAAGATTAGGTGGAACATAAGTTCCGTTATAGATTCAAAATCGCAAGACGAGGAAGTCGTTCCGCGATCGGGTATTAATCGGTCAAGACGATCCGATATGTCAAGGGGTTTTTGGGAAAATAAAATATTTTAATTAATAATTAAAGTCATAGGGTCCAGGGCTGTTTTAGTAAAAGAAAAATAATTTGAGTTAGGTCCTTGATAAAAGTAAAATTTACAATTAGCCCCGTTTTGTAAAAACTAATACTTTTTGGGTTAAAAATTGAATAAATAAATATCCCGGCCTTGAAAAATTATGAGGTCAGTTCCTAAAATCTCTAAATTATTCAGAGATTCAGGTTTTTAAGGTTTTGAGGTCGAGGTTTTATAAAATTCTTACATTGGCCCCAAATTTGTAAAAATTGTCTTTTCGGGCCCTTAGTTTAAAATAATTGGAACTCACAAACCGGAAGGATTTTTAATGTGATTCCAGTAAAATGCCCCTAAGGTTAGTAGGATATTGGGACAAAAGTAGTTTTTAAAAGAAATAAGTGTAGGTCCTTTAACTTTTGAAAATCTCATTTTTTGTCCCATTTTGAAATAATGGCCTTTAAGGCTTTTAGGGGTCCAATTGTTATGAAATTTGAACCTTGGGTCCAAAATATAATTATTTTATAGTTAAATTAGTATTTCCAGGTTCATGGGCTGCATAAGTCCTGGAAATTTCATTTGGGTCCTCAAGTTTAATCTTTTACACTTTAGTCCCTCAATTTTAGTAAAATTACTTTCCAAGCTCTAAACACTTGGATTTTTGGAATACATTTAAAATATGTCATTTCCAGTCCCTTAAGAGTGAAAATTTCAAATTTTAAAATTAAGGTCTGGTACAGTTTCAAAAATTACAAAGTAGCCCTTAAACTTCTAAAATTTTACAATCTAGTCCTTGGGCTTTTAAAGGTTGATTTTATTTATCTTAAAACTCTTAAAACTTTATTAAAATGTCCAAAAGTTATTTTTGAACCTGAGTACAGTCCCAAAATTCGAAATTTGCAGAGGGGTCATTTAAATTTTATTTTCTTGCAATTTAGTCCACCATCTTTCTATTTTTGCATTTTTAAGTCCAAAATTGAAATTTAATCAATTATGCTCGACTTGTCCAGGTTATAAGTCATCCAAAATATGGATTTCAAAGATCATACACATGCATGTCCAAATCATACAAGAATTCATCAAATAGAACATTAAATTGTACATGCATGCACCTAAAGTTCAATAAATAGCAATTTTGAGCAACACTTGAGAAATTTCATGACTTGATACATAAAATTGACATGCAATACAAAAATTATATATCTCAAGGGCTCATGATCAAAATTCTACATGCATTTTAACAAAAGCACCTAGAAGTTGAAAGAATTTTCCACCCACCTTAAATTTGGAAAATTGTGAAATAAAAAGGATAAATTTCACAACTTTGGATGAGGTCACTTAGGTCAGCCCCTAAGCCAAGAAATATCAAAAATTTGGAGTTAGAAAAATGAGAGAAAAATTAAGGAGAAAAAGAAGGAGATAAGAAAATTGGAAAGACTACACTTTACCTTGTGTAGTAGGTGATTTGAAACTAGTTGAAGCTTCAAATTTGGAAATTTTGGTTCAACTCCAAAATCACCTAAGGTCAGCCCCTATTTCTCAAAAATGAAAAAGGGGTGTTAAAATTTGAAAAAAAAAAAAAGAAGAAGAAAGAAGGGTTCTAGTGTCCAATTCTTACCTTGTAGTCCAAATTCTTCAAAATTTTCTTCAAGTCTTGAAGTCCTCTTCAAGATGATGTCAAGCTCTAATCTTCAAATGGTCTTCTAAGTATACCTCAAATAGAATTCAAAGCTTAAGTTAAGAAGTGAAAATGGATGAGCTAAATGATATCACAATGAATTGAAAAAAGAAATTCCTTACCTTTGGTGTAGTAGGTTTCGAATTTTATGAAGGAAATAGGAAGAATTCTTGAAATTTTGCTAAGTGTTTAAGAAATAAGAAGAAGAAAAGAGTAGAGAGAAGTTGGAGGATTTTAGAGAGAGAGAGGAGAAAAGTTGCAAGACTTGAATGTGTTGGTGATAAAATGAGATGAATTTTTGGCACAAAAATGGCCTAATGGCCGTGAGTTTTAGGGAGAGAGAGATGAGAAATTTTTCAAGGCTTGAATGTTGTCTCTTGCATGGAGACAAAGGAATTGGTCAAAGTATGGGTTGGGAGAAAATTAAGGAGAATGTTGGAAGAATAGAATAAGTTGGGGAAATTTAATGATATGAAATTGAGGTATAAGATAATGTGTATAAGGTTTGAATTAATGGTATAATTATACACAAGATGACTAATATAAGATGTAAGTGTACAAGAGTTGGATGATATTTCTACTCCAAAAATCTCATCATGGTCGTCCACTATAGGGGCAATTTGGTAATTCCATATATTTTTTTTTGTCCCAAATTTGATGATAATAGTTGGAATATATCAATCTCCAAAATAATTAGTGATTTCCTTGATCACTTATAAGTCTCATGATCACTTAATCTAAATCAAATTCTTAATTCTATAAGGTAAAAGTCTCTAAAATAAATAGTCTCTTAAAATTTTAAGGTGACTAATAAATACAAAAATAGTAATAATGATCAATCAAGTGATCATAAATGCGAAATAGAATTAGTAAATGATCATGATCACAAGTAATAATTAAAAATAAAATTAAATACGAAATATATTTATTATTTATATTTACCCGTCAAAGTGACGCAGTAAAATAGTCAAAATAGTACAAGTCAAAAATACCAATCAAGCAATTAATTAAATTATAAAATTATTTTGAAATATATAAATTTTAAATTTCGAAATTTTAAAATAAAAATGAATATATTATGCTAAAAGAGTTTTATTAGTTAGTCGCTCAAGAATAAGTTGAACCGATTGAAAGCCCGCGTTAAAAGTCAAAAGAAATAGACAATGGTTAAAGAAGTGAAAATAAGTGTCATTAACAAACACCATAAAATAAAAATAATTTCAAGTATAAATTAGTTAAATCAAGTAATAAGTAAGTTGACAAAATCAAGTATGAGACACTTGCTATTTCAATATAAAAGTTGTATTTTTTGTATAAGGTAAATCTCAAGTACTATTGTTTCGAAAATATAATGTTTACTAAATGATATTTCAAGACAAATGTATTGTATTTTTTAAAATACTAATTTAGAAGTAGATAGTTTTCAAAGATCATTAAGATGAAATAGATAACCGATGCTAAATCCATTATCATAATACGAATCGCAAAATAAATATATAGTAAATATAAAAATAATTATCAGAATATTTAATACTGTATCGGAAAAAAATAATAATACCCGCGATCGCGTCGTCTACGATTGAAAAATCCGGGGTCTCACATTAACTCTATCATATTTATTATTCATTTTTCTTTGTATTTGAATTCATAATATGTGACTATATTAAAAAACGTGATACTTTATTTAAAAAAATAGTTATTTCTGCTCTTAAAAAATGATATTTTGTCTCAAAAAATATATATATTTACTCATAAAGGTGTTACTTTAACTCTGATATATTTATTTTTCCTTCACTGTAAGGTAATCATAATATGTGGCTATATTAAAAAATATGATACTTTATCTAAAAAAATCGATACTTTTCTCATAAAACTGTTACTTTAACTGAGGAAGAAAAACAGGAAAAACAAAAAAAAAGGAGCAAGTGGCTTTTCTTGGAAAAAATATGATTTTAAAGAAAAAACTGAGTTCTATAGAACTCTGCAAATATTTGACAACAAAAATTGGCAGCAACAATTTTCTGGAAACACTCAATTTATTTCTCAAAATCTTCTCTGTTTTTTTTCTCTCTGCATAAATTACAAGTGCAGTTACCTATTTATGTTAAACAGAGGATACAAGAAATAATTACTTTAACATTTCCAAGCCACCCATTTGTTTCCCCTGTGACAATTAATTCAGTCAACATAGTTTTCCAAAGAGTCATAAGAACTTTCTAGGCTTTTGATTTGCCTTTCCAACACCCCCACTCAAATAAAAAATTCTCTTCAGTCCAAGCAATGATCTCAACTTCTTGAATGCCTCGACTGGAAGCGCTTTAGTAAAAATATTCGCAAACTGGCTAGATGTGTTGCAATACTCCAATGAAACTATTTTTTGTTTCACATGATCTCTTAAGAAATGAAACTTGAGATCGATATGCTTACTCCTTCCGTGCTGAACCGGATTCTTGGACAACTGAATTGCTGATTTATTATCCACTTGTAAAATGGTTGAATCTTCTTGAGGATGACACAATTCATTCAGCAAATTTCTCAACCAAATTGCTTCACAAACTGCTAATGACAATGCAACATACTCAGCTTCACATGATGATAATGCTACCACATTTTGCTTCTTCGATGTCCATGTGAAGGCTGTCGAACCGAGAAAGAATACATAGCCAGATGTACTTTTCCTTTCATCTCGATCACCTCCCCAATCACTATCAGAATATCCATATAAAATTGCTTCATCATGGCATCGATAAAATAAGCCGAAATCCAAGGTGCCATTGATGTATCGTAAAATTCTCTTCGCAGCAATCCAATGAGAGTCCTTTGGATTTTCCATGTATCTGCTAAGCAAACTAACACCATATACAATATCAGGCCTTGTAATAGTGAGGTACCGAAAAATCCCAATTAGACTCTTGAACAAAGTCGCATCCACAGTTTTGCCTTCTCCATCCTTTGTCAAATGCGTTCCAGGAGAGATAGGAACTTCCACCGATTTACAATTCTCCATCCGAATTTTTTTTAATAATTCACCAGCATACTTCTTTTGCGAAATAAACATACCTTCTTTCTCCTGTTTCACCTCAATGCCTAAAAAATAAGACATTACTCCAGCATCAGTCATCTCGAATTCTTTGAACATGGCTCGCTTGAATTCCTCGAACATCTTCTCATTATTTCTTGTGAACAATAAGTCATCCACATAAAGAGATGCAATTAGCACGTCACCTTATGTATTTTTCTTCGTATAAACTGCATGCTTGTATGGACATTTTATAAATCCATTTTCTTGAAAATATTTATCAATTCGAGAATTCCATGCCCGGGGGGCTTGTTTTAAGTTGTACAAGGATTTTTTCAAACGACAAACTTGTTTTTCTTGTCCTTCCACAATAAATCCTTCAGGCTGATCAACGTAGACCTCTTCTTCAAGAATCCCATCAAAAATGCCGATTTTACATCTAATTGATAGATTTTCCAGTTATGATGAGCAGCAAGAGAAATCATCATTCTCACAATGTCAAGCCGAGCGACTGGTGCAAAAACTTCTTCATAATTAATTCCGTATTTTTGCTTGTATCCTTTTGCCACGAGCCTCGCCTTGTATCGATCAATTTTACCATCGGCATTCCTTTTGATTTTATAGACCCATTTAACTCCAATGGCTTGCTGCCCTTTGGGAAGTGAAGTTAATTCCCAAGTATTATTTTTTTTCAATGGCTCGAATCTCTTCAATCATCGCCAATTGCCAACATTTTTCTTGCATTGCTTATCCAAATGTCATGGGTTCAGAATCACTATAAAGACAATATAAGTTGGTCTCCTCTGTCTCCTCGTAAATTTCTCTCAAATCTCGCATTTTGATTGGTGGTTGTGAAGATGAACTTCCTGAACTTTGAGACGATCCAGATAGTGGTGATTGAGGAGTTCTCAAATGAGCGGGAGTTGAGACTCCATGTTCGTCTTGCACTTGTCTGGGCAAATCTTCCTTTTCTTCTTCAAAATCAAAAAACTTCTCCTTGCTTGAAATGTCGCTCCAGCTCCATGCTTCATCTTCACTAAACACAACATCTCTGCTTATCACCAATTTCTTTGTGATTGGATTGTACAGTTTGTACGCCTTTGACTACTCACTGTAGCCGACAAATATGCATTTTTCACCACGATCATCCAGCTTCTTTCTTTTCTCCTCTGGCACACGAGCATATGCTACACAACCAAATATCTTCAAGTGTCGAATAGTCGGCTTATATCCACTCTATGCTTCTTGCAGTGTCATGTTTTTCACCGTCTTGGTTGGACATCGGTTGAGTAAATAAGCCGCACATGCAACTCCTTCGGCCCAAAATGATTTAGGCAATCCTTTCTCCTTTAGCATTGTTCTTGTCATATTCATGATGGTACGATTCTTTCTTCCCGACACTCCGTTTTGTTGTGGAGTGTATGCAACTGTAAATTGCTGCTTAATGCCCTGCTCCTTACAATAATTTTGAAAATCATTTGAGGTGTATTCACCACCTCTGTCAGATCTAAATTTTTTTATTTTATTGTCACTTTCTTTTTCAATGGAAGCCTTAAAATTCTTAAATATGGTGAATGCGACATTTTTGTTTTTATGAAATACACCCACAACTTTCTACTATAATCGTCAATGAATGAAATAAAATATTTGTTACCTCCGAGAGAAGGTGTCTCAAAAGGTCCACAAATGTCCGTGTGCACTAGATGTAATGGATCGTGAGCCCTCCATGAATTTCCACTTTGGAAATTTCCCCTTTGTTGCTTTCCAAGAGTGCACGCTTCACACACAGTTTTTGGCTTCTCGATATGTGGTAATCCATGCACCATGTTAGCATTCTGCAATAATTTCAGTCCTTCAAAGTATAGGTGACCAAATCGCAAGTGCCACCTCTATGACTCATCTTTCATCATTACATGCAAGTATTTTTCAAAACTGGTATTGATTTGCAGCGAAAACATTCGATTTTTCGCCATTTGAACTTTCATGAGAAGTTGTTCGTTGGTATTCTTTATGAAAAGCGACATATTCTCCATGTGTATTATGTAACCCTTTTCAAGTAATTAACCAATGCTCAGATTATTACTTTTCATGCCAGGTACATAATACACATTAGAGATATAGTTCGGAGCACCGTTTTTCTGATAGATTTTAATTCTGCCTTTGCCTTTCACTGGTAATTTCGTCTGATCGCCCAAGCTCACATTTCCATTAATATTATCCTCCAATTCTTCGAATAATTCTTTTCTCCCGCACATGTAATTGCTTGCTCCCGAGTCAAGATACCATATATCTCCATGATTATTCGCTCCTTTCTGGACAAGTAGCACTGCTTCATTACCCGTCTCTTCCTTTGATGTTTGTGCAAGATTTGAATGTTCTTCATGATCTCCATTATTATTCCAGCACTCTGATGCATAATGTCCAGTGTTATGACAATTAATGCATTCAATATTTCTTTTACTTCCGAAATTTCCTCGCCCACGATTTGTTCTTCCTCGTCCTCTTCCTCTGCCATCTCTATTAAAATTACTTGTGTTTTTCTGTTGAAATTGGTTTTGAACATTACCTCTACCGCGGCCTCGACCTCGATAATTATTGCCACGTCCTCCTCCACGTTGGGATCCAACACCTGGTGGCTTTTGATCATGTAGGCTTAGTTTTGACTCTAAAGCTTGTTCAATTGGGGCTGAACTTGAACCCTTCTTCATTCATTGCTCATGAACTTGGAGTGAACCAGTTAACTCTTCTATTGTGAGTGTTTCCAAATTTTTTGATTCTTCTATCGCAACAACAACATGCTCAAAATTCTTTGTGAGTGATCTTAACATTTTTTCAACCACTCTTACTTCTTCCATCGTTTCTCCATTTCTTTTCAATTGATTAACAATTGATAATAGGCGAGAAGAAAAATCAGAAATAGATTCACCTTCTTTCATGTGAGTGCTTTCGAACTCTCATCGCAATGTTTGTAGACGAACTTTTCTTACTTGTTCGACTCCTTTGAATGTCATTGCATGTTTATCCCATGCTTCCTTGCTGGTTTTTGCTTCTGCAATTTTTTCGAACATTGATTCGCGAACTCCTTGATAAAGTAGAAACAAAGCTTTCTTGTCTTTCTTCCTTGTGTCTCGTAAGGAATTTTTCTGCTCATTGTTGTATGTTGCCTCTTGTGCTGTTGTTGGTTCATCATATCCTTCTGTAATTATTTCCAAAAGATCTTGAGATCCAAATAATGCCTTCATTTGAATACTCCAGTATTCGTAGTTGTCTGCTGTGAGTTTAGGAATTTGGGGTTGTGTCAAATTGTAAGCCATCCTGGCTCTGATGCCACTATGTGGAAAAAAAATATGATTTTAAATAAAAAACTGAGTTCTACAGAACTCTGCAAATATTTGACAGCAAAAATTGACAGCAAACAATTTTCTGGAAACACTCAATTTAGTTCTCAAAATCTTCTCTGTTTTTTTTCTCTCTGCATAAATTACAAGTGCAGTCACCTATTTATACGAAACAGAGGATACAAGAAATAATTACTTTAACATTTCCAAGCCACCCATTTGTTTCCCCTATGGCAATTAATTCAGTCAACATAGTTTTCCAAAGAGTCATAAGAACTTTCTAGGCTTTTGATTTGCCTTTTCCAACAGCTTTGACCCGCGGACCTGGTCAACAGGATCCACGGGTCAATAGGACCCGTCTTACGGATTTAGACCCGTAAAACGGTCTTGTATGAGTTTTTGCCATTCACGAATATTTTAGCAACGAAAGATTAATATTCATTATTAATCAAATTTATATATATTGGTCGCCTTAATTTGTTTTTTCTTGATATTCGTTTCATTTGAGTTCTGGTTCTTGCATGCATGGTCCTAATTCATTGTGATGATCTATAAAGATTTATAGCATGTGCGGTTCTTGGACGTTCTTGGTTCTTGGTTATTGGTTCTTGGCGCCTACTCATTCCCCACACCATTTCTATCCCTTATCGAGTCGAATATAAATATATTCTATTCGTATTCGCCTCATTTATAGAATATTCTTATCCGAATTCTTTTAATATTCAAATAAAAAAAACTGATAGGGACAACCTTAAGGCACTAATCTCATTGGCCCCTATACTTGGTGTATTAAAGAGGTTGTCAACTATCCCACATATATATTCGAATATATTTCAATATGAATAATAATCAGTTTTATTGTATTTGAATATTAAAAGATTTCGAATAAGAATATTTTGTAACTAATGAATACGAATAAAATATATTTATATTTGACTCGGTTTGATTCGTTTACATCCATAGTTGGGGGCTTAGGGCTGTAATGTTTTACAGAATTCAGTAAGGGAGAGGAAGAAACAGTGGGGAAAAACAGTGGAAAAACAGTGGCGGGGACTTAAATGAAGTAGGAATAGACAAATGATGAAACTTTGCTATAGAAGTTGGTTTGACCGGCGCCAAAAAAATAATCAATTTGTGTAGGCGCTAATGCTCATAGCGCCTACCTGTATACTGAGTTTTTTTAAAGAGGTTGTCAAATACCCCACAAATGTAATTTTATTGAATATTTAAAATATACAGTCAAAATAAGATACGTGGGTTTCTCTTCTTTAGTTTTCTTTTTCTCTCTCGCTTCTTGTTTGTCCAATAAATTTAATTAATTTCTCCTTGTCACTCGCGTTATAGATACCCAGGTTTATTATTTGATGATGTTTTGTTTATATGTTTAAAAGAATAAATCATGAAATATTCAGCGTGTTATTTTAAATTTTATTATGTACGTACTTTTACAAATTAAAAAAAATGATGATCATCATATAATTAGGATTTTTTTCTTAATTACACCAAACCTCATGGGTAGTTTCGTAATTATCCCTTATTAATATCATGTATCACTATGTATATTAATTTATTCTTCCTAGTCTTTTGTATTTTAGAGTTATTAACATTAAATACTCTATTTCTCCTACATATATACTTGGAGAAAATAAATTGTACATATTTACTGAGAGGAAGAAAATAAGTACTAATGGCACGCAAATAGACAAAAAGACCCCAAATGGATATTGGAAGTCTACCAGTACTGGTGATAAACCTATCAGACACCATGTAGAGGAAGTTGGATATTGTAAGGCTTTGGTTTATTATTACAAGGATAAATCTTCCAAAGATAAGAAGACCAATTGGATTATACATGAGTACACGCTACGGACTCCCTCAGACACTGATGAGGCTGAAAAGATTCGTGTACAAGTTTATATATGTGTGTGTCTTATTTTATTGTATTTTTATATAAAGTTGGCCATGACTTTGTTGCAAATTTATATATTACTACAGATACAAAATACTTTGGTTCTTTGTCAAATCCATAAAAACAAAAAAAGCTACAAATCAAGGGATGAAGAGGTTACCGAGGATGCATGATGCAAGGAGCTATTTTGATAATTTGGATGTTCTCAAGAATAGATTTATGAATATGGAATTTCCACCGTTAGGATATGCAAGTAGTCTACTTCATTAATAGATAGGAAACTTTTAGATTAGAAAATATATGTAAAGTTAAGTTAGATTTAGTTTAAAGTTTCTTTATTTTTGTTGAAATTACAGGTCACGCCTAATATGTAAGTCTTTTTTTGAAGTTAATAAATAGGTAGGGGTCTATGCCAAACCCCCCCGCCTAGGCACAGGCGGCATTATATATTGCCTTAATAGTTATTTTTCTTCAATATTAGTTTGTCCAAATAAATAATATGTTGATCCATTGTAACAACACTAATCCCAGTTATAAGACAATTGTCATTACTTAAAGGGTAAAGTTATCTTTTTACATATCATATTTATTACCCTAATCATTAATTTTTCTTCAATGTTCCTTCTTGGGAATAATTACTCTCCTTTTAAATTATCCACATTATATCTTTCTTGTCAAAACTAAAAAAAGCAATATAACCATATTGGAGATTACATTATTTAGTTAATGATTGATCCCACCATCCAATACGATGTGGATTTGTGAACCAACTGATGACATCTTTCCACCTAGAGCTGGAAATGATTTCCGACCTGGCCCGATTTTGATAATCACCTAGGCCAGCCCATATATAAATTCTATGTAGAAAAATTCAGGTAGGCCTGAAAAAATTGGGCTAGCCTAGCCCGTCGGGCCATCGGGACAGGCCAAATAGGCCCGATTTGTTTTTGGCCTAAAAAACTACAATTCAGCCCAACCCAAACCTCGGGTTGGCTGGGTTGGGCCACGGGCCGCGCTGAATTTTGCCACTTCTATTTCGACCAGACCTAGTTGTTAATGTTGTACATTGTTTACGACATAGTACATTATTAGTACTCGTCTGGTATGAATGATTGGAATTTTATCAAATGATGGATTTAAGTTTTATTTGATTTTTTTTATGTAATATGTAATATGTTATTATGTACATTTTTATATTATAATCTACATAGGCAAATTAAATGAGTGTGATGAAATTTTAAAATAAAACAAATTTATGTATATGTTTCATTTCTCTTTCCTTTTCTATGGTACAACATGTCTCTTTCCCTATCTTATTTTTTGGTTTTTACACACTACAAAAAATATTTCAGTTTAAAGACAAAATTTACTGACTTTGTCACTAAACTTTACGGTTACCTAGCTACAAAATATTGACATATTAAAACAATATTATTTTTCCTAAACTATACCAAACAATTATTGTAACAATATTTTTCAAATTTACCGACAGAAATATTATAGGTATTTACAAACTATTTTAGATTTTGTTGGTAAATATTTACCTCATGAACGATTTTACGTACAATTTACAGTTACCTTAATACTTACCTCTAGATTTTTCTGTAGGTAATTGTTTTTTTCTTATAGTGACAAATAAGATTTAAATATTTTTTTGATATATGTGAATTTAAATAAATATTCATATATAATATTAAAAATAAGCAAGTTTAGTAATTGATTCATAAATATTAGTTTAAAACGTTAATTTACTAATTTAGTTTATATATTTTGTTTTTTTTTTTTTAAATCAGACTTCCTAAAAGAGTTTTCAAATGATCAATGATCGCGGTGAATAAGGACTTTTCTCTATTATTTATTGGGTGATCAGTGATCACTTGAAAAAGTAAAATATATTTTATATCTTTAGTTAAAACAAATTTTATCCCAATGAGAAAACTGGGTCTCGTAAGTAAACTACGATTCATGAATCTTGTTGTATAAAGGGGACTATTAAGTCAACTACAATTTATAAATTCATTCTAGGTGCTATACCAAAAATATGATTTTACCATCTTGTCCTTAAAAGATGATGTCAAGCTGGACCAGGGGCGGAACCAGGATTAGACTATGGGAGAGCCAACATAAAATCAAATATTTTTTTATATAATAATAAAATTCAAAATATATTATATTAGCATCAAATACAATGTCAATAATTACCATAAAACATCCGAAAATACATAATTACAATCCTAATATATTAAAATTTAGAGCGTCTCTCTTGCATATCACGAAAATCATCTATAAGTGAGTCTATACTAAATTTCTGTGCAATTTGCTTTTCAATATGTACTAGCAAACAATCGATAAGAAACTCATCTTCCATCTTATTAGTGTGGTCTTGACTATATTCATAGCAGAAAAAGATTGCTCTATAGTAACGGTAGACACTGGAAGGGTGAGAATAAGAGTTATCACTCTAAACCCAAGAGGGTAGATTTCTAATTTTCTAATTGGCATAAATCAGAAGTAGTTGTCAATGTCCCAAAATCGGGAAGTTGTCGCACATGATCAAAAGCTCAAATTGCATTCTTAATTGTAGCATCTCATGTTCTGGAAAGTCTTTTGGATAAAACTTTTTTACCAACTTGCAAATATCATCAATCCTGAATGATATCACCATCTCTCTTGGATCTAGTAAAACTAAACTTGCATAATCAACTCCACTCTTCCACGCTTTATGATATCACCATCTTGGATCTAGTGCGTTATCACTGAATTTGCCATTCAATTCTTGCAATTGAGAATCTATCACTGCATTGAAAATATTAACTCTATAATGATGCCATATTATGATTTCATCTTGCTGATGGCGTGCCCTCCCTCTTCTTGCAAGATATTGATCATCAAAATATGGCACATGTATATTAATTGCTTCACAAAATGATGTCACATTTGCAACTAATTCATCGCATCCATCATCTCTCAAATTCTGAATGAGCAACTTTGTAGATGGCACAAGATGTTGCATTCAAAATATTTTGAGATTGAAGTTGCAAAACTTGACAAAGCATATTAGAAATCTCCAAGATTTTTCTCATAAGATACAAAATGAAAACAAATTCAAATGAAGTCAGCACCTCATAAGCTGCATCGGCATCTCCACGTTGAGCATATGTAGTTCCATCCTCAATAACATTCAAAGAAACTTCACATGTTGCACTAAACATCTTTATCGAGCTGGATATAGATTTTAAATGAGAACTCCAATGAGTATCACCTGCCTTTGTAACGAACCAATTTGATTAAGCCATTTCCCACTTTCTAGTTCGTTAATGCTAAGTAAATGAGCAATATTTGATGCATGAGCAGCTTTTAATTGGTCATTATGCTTACATGAGGCACCAACGATATTGATAATGGAATTTAACTTGGTAAAAACTGATAGACATGGATAACTTCCTTTGATGCAGCAACTAGTGTGTCAATTGCAAGCGATGTGCAAAACAATGAACATATAAGGACATTCACCTAAAATTATTGCTTGCAATCCATTCCATTCTCTACGCATGTTACTTGCACCATCATAACCTTGTCCCCAAATATTCTGAACATCAAGGGAATCGCATGATAAGACAGAAAAAAATACCTTCTTTTAATGGTGATGCAATAGTGTCTTTAACATGAACAAGTCCAAAAAAACGTTCTTGTACATAGTCATCCTTGTCAACAAATCTCAGTACAATTGACATTTGCTCCTTTTTAGATTCATCTCGAGCTTCATCGACAATAATATAAAATTTGGCATCACCAATATCTTCTCGAATGGCATTATTAACTTTAGTTGCCAAGACATGCAAAATTTGTTTTTGTACTTTTTGGTGATGTGTACGATGCATTTTTTTGGAGCTTTATCCAAAACTTCTTCTACTTTGTCATTATAAGAGCCTATGACACTCAATAGTTCCAAAATATTTCCATGATTGATTGATGTTATAGACTCATCATGGCCTTTAAAAGAGCATCCTTGAAATGCAAGCCATCTAGTTGCCTCAATTGAAGCTTTCAAGCGAAGTCTATTTTCAGCAACTTCTTGAGAAGTGAACTTCACAATACTTTGTATAATATGTGACAGTTGATTCATGAGATCGTCACATGCTTTCTCAGCATTTCGATGAGGTGAAGTGAGATATTTTCCAATACGTGCCAGAAATAAACAAATTTTTCCATCTCTTACTTTCTTCCATGATCGAAATCCAGTAGTAGTAAATGCTTCCAGCGCCGAAGGTCCATCTTGAGTGTGAAATATATAGCATGGAAGACAAAATGTTGCATCTACACTAGGAGAATATTACAACTAAGACGGGAAAAGCCTGAACCATGATGCCTGAAAACTACGAGGATGATTTTCTCCAGATTTGGGATACTTTGAAAGTATACATTGATATGGGACAGCTGTAATATAAGCTCTTCGAACTTCATCACGTTTTTCTATTGGATACTCCCATATTGTTCGTCGCAATCCTGGACCACGTTCTAATGATTGATTATCAAAGCTTTCATTTACTTCAGCTCTTGAAGATTTTGTAGGACGACGCTTAGAATTCACAAGATCAATATTTATAGATGGACGTGGTTGAGATATTGGAGTTTCAATGTTCTTTCTTTTGAAAAGAACGTCGATTTTTTGTGTTTTCATCTACAGAGAAATATAGGCCAATCAAAAGTTTCACCCAAAAATTAAAATTACTTCAATCTCAATATCTAATCAATAACTAATCTCAATATCTAATCAATACCCCATTAGACCTAAAATTAAAAATTGATTAATACTAATGAGGGCTTGGAATTTTAACCTAAAATTATTTACATATCACAAAAATAGCACCAAAATATCAAAATCAAAATCCAAAAATCAATGAATCAACATGAACTTACCACCCTAATTCAGACAAAGAATACGAGATGACGTGTAGAAGAATTCCTTTGCCAAGTACCAACACCCAAATTGAATTTTACTCAAGTTTCGATAGATAGCAGCCTGCAGCCGTCTTTTACATTAGGTATAGCCGTAAAGTTTAATTATGAAGGAAAAATTGATTAAACTTTCTTAATTCTTATTATGTGCGAATTGGTATAAGATGGGGCCCAAAGCCCATTAGTTTTTTTCTAACAAAAATCAAACATTCTTTTGTGGTGAATTGACGTAAGATGTGGGGGGTCCAAAGCCCATTGATTTTTTATTCTAACAATGTTGGGAAAATTTTAGGCTTATTAGAAATATTTTTTTTTAAATGTTGGAGGGGCCAAGGCCCCTCTCCTTTTGTACGTACTTTCGTCTCTGGGCTGGACCCCAACGAGGATCTATGCAGTTTTGCACAGGGTCGGGTCCGACTCGACTCTAACCCCTTATATTTATTGATATTCTGACAACAAGAGTCTTTAGATGACGTCATGCGATCCATGATGTACATACATAGTCATCACTACAAAAGTCAGACACATTTATCAAGAAGATTAAGTTTATGTTGTTCATATTAATTACCCAGATATCCTTATTTCATTATCTCACTACCCGAACTAACTTAAGCATTAAAGAGCCTTAGTTGGGAGCAATTCTGGCTAGCCTGACGTGTGTTCTGTTTCAAGTCATCCAATCAAAGTAGCCGAAGTGACCCCGAACTTGAGGTGACTTTAGGTATACTGTTTTACTTAGTTAAATCACTAGCTATAAAAATCAGGTTATACGTAATAATTATAGTATGAGCAAATTGTGAGAAATACCAACTTGAGATAGGACAATGACTTTTTTGACAAATGAGATAAGAAAAACTAAGTTTTCTACCCACTTTTGTGGGTCTTTTACCACAATACCCTTGATGCTTTAAATGGAAGCCTTAAAGTAGGTAAAGTGGGTATTTCTCTCTCATGTTAAATACATACACACTTAGTACTTTCATCCAACTTTCTATTTTTTCTCTCTCTACTCTCTCTTCTTCACAAAATAGCAAGAAGTTTGTTTTGGGGTCTTTCATCTACACAAAATCGCACCAGACAAACGGAAAAATAAGGTAATGTTGCTTCTCCTCTTAGTTATTTATCCTTGTTTAAATTGTACAAGAATATACTTGCACGATATGTGAAATTTCTGAATTTAAAAACAAGATTGTACTTTGCACGATATGTTCACGAGATCACATGATATGCACAAACATATACTACTACATCAGAGTTGTGGACAATATATAATTTAATGAGGCACAATATCGTGCCATTATATTTTAATGAGGCACAATATTGTGCAATATCGTGCCATTATATTTTATTGAGACATGATATATAGGCACAATATTGCACGATATATCGTGCCATAATTTAATGGGCCACGATATATAGGTACGATACTGTGCACGATATATCGTGCCATATCGTGTCTATATCGTGAATGGTATCGTGTCGTTTCATACCACATTTTTTTGTAATGCCATTTTCATATTGTGCCATTTCGTGCCATAATATCATGTAGTTTCGTGCCTTTTTTATGCTTGCATGTTGCGGTATTTCTTTAATATTTTCTATATTTTTTTCTACAGATGAACTCTGGTTATATTGTTATTCGATTTGGGGGTCACTGGGAAGGGTTAGAATATAAAAATGGTGAAGAAAAAGTTGTATGTGTTGAACCGGGCAAAATGAGTTATTTTGAAATATTGGAGGGGTTTATGATGTTGTTGAAGTCGATAGGGGCATATACGATTATGTAATGCATGCTATTGTAGATATATCTGGAAACAAAATTGGGAAGTTATAGTTGAAAAATGACCGTGACATTGAACATGCATTTGAAAACACCGAGTTACCAGTTGTTTTTGTAGCACTGAAAAACAAAATTGTTGAGACAAGTTTGCATCATGTATTGGGAAGTTAGTCTGGGCATAATCGAGTTGAGAACGTTGAAAGTCAACACGATGCTGGTGAAAGTTTTATGCAACTAATGGCTACTCAGAATAATTTTTCAACAGTCGTTGGGCCTAATTACAACTACATGCACCATCTTGGTTTTCAACAATATGGTGTACCACATATCAATCTATATAGTCATGTAGTAAGGCCTAGTGGAGCAGCTTTTATGCATATGAACAATGTTACAAGTATTGATCATCCGGGTACATGTTCACCTACAGTTAATGTTCCAAATATCGATTGTCCGGGACCTAGTATAAGGCCAAGCACTAAAGATGGCTATTATCCTTATACGGGTTGTGATAGTGATGCTGATGATGGTTGTGATAATACTGATGCTAATTGTGATAATATTGATGCTGATGCTGGTTGTGATAATAATGCAGATGATTTTGGTGAGAACTACACTGCTGGTGATGTTGGTACTGATGTTAAAGCTAATAATCAATTTAAAAATGACCAGCAATGTGCTGAATTTGAGGAATTTTGTGAGTGGAGACATAGACGGAGAGAAGTATTTTCAGAAAACCAAAACCAGGATGCATCAGAACAAAGAGGTGCTAACATACATCCAGATATCCATAGAGACAATGCATTAAATTACAATAGGTATTAAACGGTACCCACATGACGAACTTAGGTAATTCCTGGTGCACTCTCACACGTTTCACTTCCTCCCTAAGAACCTGCTAGATTGGAAGCATCTGGTGGGACATTGCGCCAAGGAGCAACATACATGAGCGAAACCGAATTGGAGATGGCACTAGGCATGTATCACCTTGAAAATCAAGTCGAGTATCGAGTTGAATGCTCAAATAAGACTCGTTATTATGCGATATGCAAGTATGAACGATGCCCTTTTCGAATGCGTCCATATGGAAAGGATGGTATTTGGAGAGTAGGAAAGTTTGACAAGCACCATGGATGTGGGTTAAATTTGAATGACAATGCATCTAGGCGGGTGCATTCTAAAGTAGTAGGTACGTATTTTGCATCTAGATTACTAGTGGAACATTCTACGCTCGTGCCAAGAAATATGATGGTAGAGTTGGAATCGCGACATGGCTTAAAATGAGTTATAATGTTGCTTTGAGTGCTAAGCATCATGCTTTTGGGTTGATATATGGAGATAGCAACAAGTCATTCAATCTACTTCCGGCGTACTTACACATGTTGAATTTAACGAATCCTAGATCGAAAAATATATAGATGGAGGTCAGATCATGTCAACAGATTCAAGTACGTGTTTTTTGCTTTGCATGCATCAATCACTTGATTCCAAAACCATGCCCGACATGTTTTTATGATTGATGGAACACACCTTACAGGCAAGTACCGAGGAATATTGTTTGTTGCCGTATCAAAAGATGGTAATGAATAATCAGCCAATAATACAGGTTTCAAATAATATTGGCGTTCCGGAAACGATGAATGATGAAGAATATATACTTGAAGATGTTGCCCGTGGGATACATATTTGAGCCAACCGATGAAGAACTTATCGTTTATTACTTGATGAAGAAGCTCAAAAATGAGCCATTACCGCCCAACAAGATCTATTCCATTAACTTGTATGAATTCTGCCCTGACCTTCTGACCGGTACGTAAGATTAATTCATTTAATCAAGTTTTTATATATACTAGTAAGAAACACGTGCTTCGCACGTGATCCACATGACTTTACTAAAATAATTATATTATTTGATAATTTTATTGATTAATATTAAAATATTAAAAAGTAAAATAAATATTAATTAAATTTAAATGTTACATAATATTTAATATATTTTTTACTTTACTTTAATTATAGATCGATATGAATTGTTAAATAATCATTTTAAAGAACTCAATCCCATAAAAAATTTACAATTAATATAACAACAAAATAAGTTATATATTAGCTTACAATCACATTCATCGATCTTTTATTTCATTATGGCTAGAAAAGTCTTCTCTCTTACATGATTTTTGAATTCTTTTAGCATTGGATCCATTTTACATAATCAGACAAATAATTTAGCTTATAAATCATAATCTAATGATTAGTAAATCACATGCAAGTTATTGCATTAATAAACAAAAATAATAATTAAATATTATACCAAAATCCATCATAATATCATCATTTTATTTGTTATTATTATTAAATTAAAATAAACTAAAATAAGGGTTAGTCAAATTCTTATATTTCATGTGCTTACTTCTTTTATTCTATCTCAGTTCTTCAATCAAAGAAATGTAAAAAACAAATCATATATTATTTTAATTCTAGTAACAAAGTCAATATTTTATCATTAACAGTACTTAAACTTAAAGTTTGTAGTCCTCCTATTTCCAGTGTCTTAATAATAATAAACATTAACCTAATATATAAAAAAACTTAATCCATTATTTTCATCGAGAGTCAGGTATTAAATAAAACTATGGAAAAGCGACAAGTCGAAATCTGAGTTTTGAAACTCTATTCAATTGCACACAAAATATCTTTATTTAATGAATAATAAAACCAAAGACAATCTTATGAAAGAAAAAATAAATTAACAATTTTCACGTGTCAATCTTCAATAATTAAATATAATACTAATTAACTATTATGTTTGAATTTCTTTTTGCATTCACTTATATTTTTAAAAGTTATACATAATAAACTAAAGACTAATATAATATAGTTTTTAAATTTCATAAAGTTTTAGAAAGATGCGCTATACTATTAGAGTTTGTACTTGCAATTGAATTTGACTATTTTGGTTATATTAATATTTACATAGTTGTAAATTTTGTGAGCCGTGTAGTTATGAAAATTGCAATTATTCTTAATATACTTAAACTAATCTATATTTGTTTGAAGAGACTGTAGATTTATAATTGATCTCATTTAATCTCGTTTACAAAATCATATTATTTATTGTAATATATAATTATCAATCCATGTTTAGTGCCTTTATTGAGAAAATGGTATATAGTACTTTAATCTTTATTTAAAATTTTGATTGAATTTTTGATCATATAAGAAAATAAAGTTGCCAAAAATTTAGATATCAAGTGTTAAATCCCCTCCCCTCCCTAACTATTCTCTTCCGCCTCCTTATGCTTGAAATAATTCATATTACTTGACACTAAACATGGTCACTTCACCCCAATTTATTATTATATATAGTTTAACACAATAAATTTGATACATAAATATTATTTTGAATATTTTGATTATTATATTGGTACCTAAATTAACATATAATTTAAGAAATATTAATCTTTGACATAAATATCAAACTATTTCATATTAAATAAGTTTAGTTCATTTATTTATTTATTTTTTACAAAATTTCATATACATACAACGACTTTCCATTTCTGATTCTAGTTTTCAAGTTTTTCATAATATTTGATTTTGTAAAAATTAGAATTATTTGTACCCAATTTTATAATAATTATCTTTGTGCTTGGATATTTATAAGTCATAAAGGTGTACTTTTAAAATGAACTGAGATTTTATCGAGAATATCAAGTTATACATATTATATGAAAGCCATTTAATTTTCCTTTAGAATTCCCAGACCCACATATTATTTTTTAACTATTACTTTTATTCTTTCAAATCTTTATGATATGCTTCATTTGGTTTAATCCTAAATAGATAATGTGAGATTAACCCCCAAAATTATTTAGTCCAATCTCAACTCATTAATGTCAAGTATAACCATTTAGTTTTGAATATTTTTTGTTCATAGTTTTCACTCTTATTTGTTGTAATTAGTTAATTTACTTAGTTTTTATGAATGTTATGTTAGTATTTGAACTAATATATAATTTGTAATATATAATTACTTTCTCAGTAGTCAAATTGTTACATATTAAATGAGTTTATTTAGTTTTTCTTTTGCATAGCAGATATGATCTTTTAGACTAATCCAAGTTTAGCTCATTTTTCACTCTTTCACATCATTTTATTAAAATTTAATTATTTTGGTATACATTTTTATTATAAATATATATCATATTGATATTTTAAACTTATAATGTTTAAGGGTGTAATTTTCAAACGACATTCAAGTTTTATCACAAATGTCAATTTAATACATATGGATTTTTTTTATTAAGTTTGTCTTCTTTGTTTTTTTAATAAATTTATATATATAATTTTTTACTCTTTTTTGCACTTGTTCTTAAAATTTATAGGATATAAAATAATTGAAATATTTGAATCATAATATAATAAAAAACAATAATTCGAAACTAAAACTTCTAATGTTATATATAGAAAATTAAGTAAAAGTCATATTAATTAACATATATAGTTAAAATTTAAAAGGTAACGTTTTTGTCGCGATAAACTTGTTTTGGTTCTTGTTTTTTTTTTCTTTTCATGTTAATCTTCTTCCTTTTACTTTGTATTTTTTGTTTTACTTATATGGCTAATTAAAATAAAATATACATGAAATTGCAATAAAAATAAAATATTAAACTCTCTTGTTTTAAATATTATTTCTTTAAAAACCATCAATAAATTAATTTTTGAATTGCGTATTACTAAGTGAGGCAGAACTTTTCGACCATAAAGGAATTATCTGTGAGGGAGAATTTTTCGACCATAAAGGAATTATCTATTTTCTCTACTTTTTATTTAGCATCAAAACCACCTAAAATATTTTCTATTTTATTTTTTCTTATCGTGTATATTGTAATTTGATCTTTTTCTTATAGATTATGATAGACATGTTTAATTATTGAGAAAATTTAAAAGAATATAAGAAATATACAATTTCGCATCATAGTAAAAGTTAAATAGTTAAAATTTTATTCTATAACGACTTGTGTATATGTTTAGAACATATAGTTAAAGATTTTGAAACCTAGTTTAAATTTGAAATTGAAGAAATTTAAAGTATTCTTAGTGTTATGATTGAAAAAATATATTTTCAGATTCTGAAATCTTTTTTGGCTATAATGAACATCTCTCATATAATTAAACAAAAAAGATTAAATAAATAAAAAAACTATAGAAAAATTTAAATTCTTAATTCTTACATAGTGTTGAACTTTATAATGTTAAAATTTTCTAATGTGAACTCTTTATATATGCTTATGACATATGGTTAGAAAGCTCTCGAAATCTAGTTTAATATAAAGCTAATATTATTTGAAAATTCAAAATATTTTAAGAGTTATAGCTGAAAGAATATATACTTTTAAAATGTAGAATATAAAAGGTCACATTGTCTTATAATTGAACAAATAGAAGCTAAATATAAATATCAAATTACTTAGTTGTCCTAAAATTTTATTATGTGTAAAGGATATTTTTGTCCAATCAAATATTGCAAGAAACATTCACACTTTTAAGATCTATATATATAGATATAGATATAGATTGTTGGAATCCAACTGTTGGTAATTTTTTAGCATTGAAATATTTATTTCTGCTTTTGTAACCTGGGCATTTTTGAGTGTATTGTTCGAATCCAAGTTGCTTTATATACTGTCTAATTGGAACTTATAAGTATCCAAGCAAAATATACTATATCTTCCAATAATGCTTGAACCTAACTTTTTCAAAATTTTCTTATACCTCCAAAATATTATCTGGCTATTAAAACAAAATAGTAACCAAAGTTATATTGAAGAGGTAATAAGAAGCATATATATATATATAAACTCTGTTATAGAGTCGACACTTTGTGAATAGGCCAAAATATCAGTTTGTGGCAATGGTGATGAAAAGATCAATTGCCACGGCACATTAACAAAGTCTTGAAATATTTTCTATTATTTTGAACCCTCCACTGGAATATATATGACTGGCTTGCAATCACAATATATACAAATAATTTGGAATAAATGAAATGCTTTGAACACTCCTCAAATGCTAACAGTTTCATATCTACAAGATATTGTGAACCACACACAAAGTTTCTATACTTCTATATTGTTATTTCTCCTTAAAAGAAAACATCATTTCTTGTTTAACTACATCATTTCTCCTTCACAAAATCCTAAAGAAAAAAAGTGCTTTTGTATTCTATGACTCTGAAGTGCAAAAGATAAGCAGACAACGTGGTGATTAGAATATTACCCCCAAAAGGAAAAATCTAAAACTCGGAAGAGAATTTTGTTCAGAAAATTAATCTCTCTTGGTATTGGATATTCCTCAGACTCAAGCATTCGACCACTTAGCTCATTATAGGATTTTCAGCGTTAGGATCGACACACTTAAAAATCAAAAGGGCTCGTTTAAGGGCAGACATAGACAGCCTTGTCTGGAGATTTTGGTCAACCACTTTGTCTGGAGATTTTGGGCTCTATTAGCATCTTGAATTAATCTCGAAATCAATATTAATTGGATTAACTCATCTCATTTGCCAGCTGCCTTCAGTTAACGTTATTCTTTCATTCCACTACCATGAAATTATTCCTCTGCATATTAGTATTGCCAAGTGTCCTTTCATAGTACAAGATTGTTATATTTTAATAATATGTTTCATTCTTATCTTCACCATGTAAATTAGCCTATAAATATGGCTGCTGCAGTATGTATTAGATAATGAAGACTTAATGAAATATTCTATGTGATCTTTCGTCCATTATGCCTAACTCCATGAATGCTCTGAACTGCATTCTCTCATAAGATCCAACCATTATCTTAAGCCAGACAACCAGGTTTTTTGCATCGGTAGGAATAATTTTGAACATTACATGACATTGCAGAAAATATAAAGTGTGCATCGATCAAATACAACCTGAAGGTTGATAATTACTGTTTTACAGCTTTTGCAGAATTAAATCATACAATTTCAAATTAGACATTTACAAATTAGTTAACATGAATACCTCATTGACAGGGAGACAATTGTCTAAGAGATCTCTGCCAGTTATAGCTTCCAAAAGTACAATCCCAGATAAACCTATGAGATAAAAAAATTCACAAACCAAATATCAAATGATATTAAAAAAAAATATCCCCTACACTTGAAGAGGAATTAAAAAACTGCAGTCATCCAAGAACCTAACAAAAGGAAATATATCAATGGGAAAACCTGATTGTGTTTGTCCTTGAACCGAAATTCGACCGATACTTTCAAAATCATCAATACCGGGTGTGATCGCTAATATTTTGAAATTGATTTAACCCTACTCCTTGAAGAACAAATCCGCAAAAGATATATGTATTGTTGCCTCGATTAAATATTTACTCAGTCACCGAGAGATGATATTGTAGTTCAAGAAGATTTCCGCAAGAAAAAATATGTATTGTTGCTTGAATTATCTAAAGAGGTTAACAATACATGAATGAAGATGAAAAGTAGGAAGATGAAAAGTAGGATTGTGATTGTGTAACTGTTAGCTTAATTCCATGCATGAAAAATACATGAATGAAGATGAAAAATAGGATAAGTAGGATTGTAACTGTTAGCTTCAATGCATGAAAAAACTCCCATAAAAACTCCATAACGTCTGTTAGTTTCTTTTCACCCTTAATTGTTAATTAATGATTTTGTCTTTGTGGTATTATTATTAGATTATAAGGGTGTTTTAGCCATATTAAAATTTGACAGAAACTTTCATCCTTTTAGGGTAGTTATTATTATTATTATTATTATTATTATTATTATTATTATTATTATTATATTAGATAGATTATAGATTATAGATTATAGATTATAGATTATAGATATAGATTATAGATTGGTCGTCTTATTTCTTGATATATGCATGCAGTTCTTGGTTCTTGCTTCTTTGTAATACATCAATCAATATTAATGATGATCATCATTAAAAGGGTTTTCATTCTTATTCATCTATGTTGGAATATTATTTTGGTCGATTTTCGCCGGGCCAGCTTACTTTTGGGCTAATTTGATTGAGTATTGCAAATACCATACAAAATTATATTTGTGGGCTATATATTTGACAACCTATATTTAATAAACCAAGCCTCAACTAGGGGTGCAAACGAATCAAATCGAGTCAAATATAAATATATTCTATTCGTATTAGCTTCATTTACAGAATATTGTTATTTCAATTCTTTTAATATTCAAATACAAAAATTGATTCTTAATATTTTTATTTGAAATATATTCGAATGTATATTTTGTTAGACTATTCTAATGAATGAAATGTAGCTATTAGATCAAATAAATCATATCCATTGGTTAGAAAATTGTCTTAGTATAAATAAGGGTTGATCATATTCTAGCGACCCAAAATTGAAAAGAATCAAGAAAATGTCTCATCTTCCTATTAAAAAGATATCTCTTATTCCAAATATCTAATGGGCAAATCTTTTGTGAGACCGTCTCACGGATCTAAATTCTGAAACGGATCTTATATCCAAACCCTAAAAAAACAAAGAAAATGAAAGAGAAAAAATCGATGTATTCATTCGGCAAAATGCTCTTTGTAAGGGTATTGACCGGGGTTCGAACCCGATATCTTTCAGTTTATTTAAAATTTATCTTCTCCCCTCCAACCAGTACTCCCAACTTATTAAAAAAATTTCGGCAGAATGCTTCCTCTCTCTCCCCTCCCCTACGTGTGCCGCCATGCCTCATCTCTCTCTCTCACACTCCCCCAACATTATCGAATTGATGCCGCAAGCTAACGTTGCAACGCCACCTTAGTTCAGTCAACCAGAATTCTTCTTAAAGAGCATCTAATGGTGTGTCCTTCATTATGCCTTTGCATTAGATATCAAATTAGAAAAGCAGATACACATTGAAAGAAGGTAACGCCTTAAAGAGAAAAGGCAATTGATATAGATTAGATTTTTTGAATGTAAATTAGTTTTTCCGCAAGACCATTAATGGATAAATTTTATGCTACGCTAATTGGTTGTTGTTGGTCTAACTTGATTTTATTTCTTGAAAGCTGGTGATAGTTGGATCTAGGATGGTACTTTGCAGCTTATAGAGATTAAGTACTATGTTTTGCAAAATATATGAAATTTGTGTTAGCTTCATATTCAACTATTTTTCTTCTAGGTGATTGTATAATTGTTGTTGAACATCAATGGAAATGTAAGGCAAAACTGACAATGTCAAAGTATATGGCAGTAATATAATGTTGAATGAAGGTGAAGATAATGAATTATTCATTTCGTTTTACTTTAGCTTTGAAAGTATTACTTTTTCCAACAAAAATATTAGTTTTTTAGTTAAAAGTATCACCTTTAATTATAGATCCTACATGTTTCTAATACATTATCCTCCGTAAATGAATGAAGACAAAGAAGAAGACATTCTCTGATACACCAAACTCACATCAACCTAAGGAGTTTGGTTACAAGGCTCCTAATACAATATTGTTTTAGTTGTAAATTTTGACTTAACATTGTAATGATTCATGTCAAAAGTATTAAATTGATTCCAAACGGTTAACATGATATCTAGTGGTGAATGTTTTTTTCTTAATCTTGTGATGTACTTGTAATACTTTTCTAACTAGAAGAAATTATTCTACAAGGAATAGAAAGTAATATTTTTCTTTTTAAAAGTGATACTTTCTTACTAAAAAGTGATACTTATGATATTTTTGTCATGCCCCAAACGGGTCGCGATGATGATCCACAACTTAAATACAAATAACCAAACAGTCTCGACGAATATCATCGAGAACCCAATGAAATAGAGTCAAAATAGCAGCATAAATAAAATAACAAGCACAACTTACAGTCCACAATCCATAATCCAAATTACATCCTCGAAAATCAACCAACGATAACAACTTAAAAGTCAAAGAGTCCTACGCCCTTCAGTTACAAACCGGAATGAAAAGAAAATAGAATAGTCCAACAACAATCACAAGAAACGAGTCTATCAACAACAACAAGAAGTAGTAAATCCAACAAAGTGGAGTACAAAGGCTCAATCCAAGGCCGGTTCAGCATCTTCAACGAAGTCCTCATCTAAAGGTTATAAAATAGGTGGGGATGAGACAGAAATCTCAGTGGATGGGGTGATCGTGTGCAAGTGTGGTGATATATAGTTAATGCGAGAAAAAAGTTATATGAAAACGCGTGAGTATGCATGAATTCACACACAATCCACAAGGGTCGTGATAACTATATTTAAGTAATATACTTATACAGTTCAAGAAAACAGTTAATGGTCACACAGGCACTATGTGATTCAGTCAAGACAAGTAGGATTGCGTACGGAAATGTAACGCCAATCCCATGCAAGGCATATAATGGTTGCGCGTCGGTTTGTAGTGCCAACCAATGCAAAACAAGTAGCGGTTGCGTCATGATTTGTAGTGCCAACCAAACGGGTCCGATAACTCCAAAATCGTGTGGATCGACAAATGATTCCTTCGTTCTTCCTTGTAACTCCCGAGCAAGATGGTCCAAGACCTATCACCTTATCGCTCCATAGGCAAAGACAAATCCACGTAGAGCTAGCTAGGCCCGGATTGTCATAATCATGATTATACCTCAAGTACTACGACCCCCTTCCCTTGGACAAACTCCGTCCCTCAATTGCGGGATTAGGACGATGGGGTTGGAAGAGTGGAATAGCAGCCGAGCTGCCCGGTTCAATCCCCGACGTATCCATTCCGACTGTGAGCTCGACACACCAAGTTGACTCAGGCAGGAAAGTAAATACAAGTACAGCAATCAACAACTAGCAATGAGTGTGATTGATTCAGGGAAGCAATTCAGGAAAATTTTGAAACGCGAGTGGCAATTATGGCGTTGGTGGAGTTTTTGGATGAAGATGATTATCGGAAGGATAAGCAACCTTCGATATCTTGAAAGATTAGGTGGAACATAAGTCCCGTTATAGATTCAACATCGCAAAGCGAGGAAGTCGCTCCGCGATCGGGTATTGATCGGTCAAATTGGTCCGATAAGTCAAGGGTTTTTGGGAAAATAAAATTCTTTAATTAAATCTCCAAGTCGGAGGGTCAAGGGCTATTTTAGTATAAAGGGAAAATAATTTCGGTTAGATCCTTTATAAAAGGAAAATTACAATTTAGCCCCATTTTGTAAAATCCAAAACTTTTGGGGTTAAAAATTGAATAATAAATATCCCGACCTTGAAAAATTATGAGGTCAGTTCCTAAATTCTCCAAATTGTCCAGAGATTCAGGTTTTTAAAGTTTTGAGGTCGAGTTTTTATAAAATTCTCACATTGGCTCCAAATTTGTAAAAATTGATAATTCGGACCTTAAGTTTAAAATAATCGGAACTCACAAATCGGAAGGGCTTTTAATGTGATTCCAGTTGGAAAATGTCACTAAGGTTAGTGGGATATTGGGACAAAAGCAGTTTTTAAAAGAAATAAGTGTAGGTCCTTTAACTTTTGAAAATATCATTTTTGTCCCATTTTGAAATAATTGCCTTTAAGGCTTTTAGGGTCCAAAATATAATTAAGTTATAGTTAAATTAGTATTTCCAGGTGCGTGGGCTGCATAAGTACTGGAAATTTTATTTGGGTCCTCAAGTTTAATCTTTTACACTTTAGTCTCTCAATTTTAGTAAAATTACTTTCCAAGCCCTAAACACTTGGATTTTTGGAATACATTTAAAATATGTCATTTCCAGTACCTTAAGAGTAAAAATTTCAAATTTTAAAGTTAAGGTCTGGTACAGTTTCAAAATTTGCAAAGTAGCCCTTAAACTTTCAAAATTTTTACAATTTAGTCCTTGGGCTTTTAAAGGTTGATTTTATTTATCTAAAAACTCTTAAAACTTTATTAAAATGTCCAAAAGTCATTTTTGAACCTGAGTACATTCCCAAATTTCAAAATTTGTAGTGGGGTCCTTTAACTTTCATTTTCTTGCAATTTAGTCCACCAACTTTCCATTTTTACATTTTAAAGTCCAAAATTGCAATTTAATCAATTATGCTCGATTTGTCCAGGTTATAAGTCATCCAAAACATGGATTTTAAAGATTATACACATGCATATCCAATACATACAAGAATTCATCAAATAAAACATTAAATTGTACATGCATGCACCTAAAATTCAATAAATAGCAATTTTGAGCAACTCTTGAGAATTTTCATGATTTGATACATAAAATTGACAAGCAATACATAGATTATATATCTCAAGGCTCATGATCAAAATTTCTACATGCATTTCAATAAAAACACCTAATAGTTGGAAAATTGTGAAATAAAAGGATAAATTTCACAATTTTTGGATGAGGTCACTTAGGTCAGCCCCTAAGTCAAGAAATATCAAAAATTTGGAGTTAGAAAAATGAGAAAAAAATTAAGGAGAAAAAGAAGGAGATAAGAAAATGAGAAAAACTACACTTTACCTTGTGTTGTAGGTGATTGGAGACTAGTTGAAGCTTTAAATTTGGAATTTTGGTTCAACTCCAAAATCACCTAAGGTCAGCCCCTATTTCTCAAAAATGAAAAAGGGGTGTTAAAATTTGAAAAAAATAGAAAGAAGAGGAAAGAAGGGTTCTAGTGTCCAATTCTTACCTTGTAGTCCAAATTTCTCTACTAGTTCTTCTTCAAATCTTCAAGTTTCACCACCATGCATGCATGTCTCCAAGTGGTCTTCTAAGTACCTCAAAATCCAAAATATAAACTTAAGTTAAAAGAAGAAGGTGATGAGTAGAAAGAATTTAAGTTGAATTGAGGAGTGAAATTTCTTACCTTGAGAAAAGGGGGTGTTCGAATTTTTGAGTTTTAGTGGTAAGATTGTTTGTTTTGGTTTAGATGTTTGAAGAAAGAAAGTATGTTTGATGTTAGGAAGAAGATGTTCTTGGGGTTATGAAGATGGGTTTGAAGATGTGAAGGACTTGGGTTTGAATATTTGAAGATGTGAAGAAGGGGTACTTGAAGATATGAAGAACTTATGTTGAAGATTTGAAGATGTCAAGAGTTGGTGTTTGAAGGTTTGAAGATATGAATGAATTTTGTTTGAAGATTTGAAGATGTGAATGAATTTTAGAGAGAGGTTAGAGAGAAGGAGGAGAATTAACTTTAGAGATGAAGATGTTGGATGAAAAATGAACAAATTTGTTCATTTTTCCTCATGTGGCCGTCCACATGCTAGAGAGGGGGAGAAAAAATTTGATTAATTTGTGTCTTGCATTTTGCCTCTTGCATGGGAGACATTTTGGAGGTCAAAGGTATGGGCATGAGATGGTTTGAATGGAATGTTGGAAGACTTCCAACATGTTGGCAAAATTAATAATAAAGAATTGATGTATAAGATGATGTGTATAATGTTTGAATTAATGGTATAATTATACACAAGATGACTAATTTAAGGTGTAAGTGTACAAGAGTTGGATGATATTTCTACTCCAAATCATCATCATGGCCGTCCATACTAAGGGCATTATGGTAATTCCATATATTTATTTTTTTTTGTCCCAAATTTGATGATAATAGAGGAAATATATCAATCTCCAAATTAATTAGTGATTTGCTTGATCACTTATAAGTCTCATGATCACTTAATCTAAATCAAAATATTAATTCTACAAGGTAAAAGTCTCTAAAATAAATAGTCTCTTAAAATTCTAAGGTGACTAATAAATACAAAAATAGTAATGATGATCAATCAAGTGATCATAAATGAGAAATAGAATTAATAAAGATCATGATCACAAGTAATTAAATAAAATAAAATAAAATACAAAATATATATATTAATAATTACCCGTCAAAGTGACGTGGTAAAACAAATGATCATCAAATACATAGACGACATTAAGAGTCAATTATATGTTCGGAAAAATCGGGGCTTCACAATTTTTCTATTAAAATAAAATTATTCTACAAGAAATAAAAAATCATATTTTTCTATTAGAATGTGATACTTTTCTACTAATAAGTGATACTTGTAATACTTTTTTTTATTAAAATAAAATTATTCTATAAGAAATATATAAAGTAATACTTTTCTATTAAAAAGTGATATTCTTTGGGTGGAAAGTAATACTTCTCTAATAATATAAGAATTCTATTGGTGAAAAGAAAATTCGAGTAAATGATTCCAAGCGGCCATCATAAAATCTAGTTCTATATTTTTTTAATCTTGTGATGATACTTGTAATATTTTTCTATTAAAAATATATTAATTTACAAAAAATAGAAAGTAATAATTTTCTATCAAAAAGTGATACTTTTCGACTAAAAAGTGACACCCGTAATACTTTTCTATTTAAAGGATATTATTCTACAAGAAATAGGAAGTAATACTTTTCTATTAAAAAGTGATACTTTTTGAATGGAAAGTAATACTTTTCTATTGAAAAAAAATTCTAGTGGTGAAAAACAAATTCGAGTATACTGGTTTCAAACGGCACATCAAGATACCTAGCATTGTATTTTTTTTTCTAATCTTGTGAAGATACTTTAAAAACTTTAAGTTTTTACTTTAAAAGTATGTACAATTTTTTTTATATTCATTTAAAATTAAAATCAACAAGGATTTCAAATACGAATCATAAAAAAAAACGGAAAACCTTTAAAAGTATAAGTTTTTCTTTAATAGTATCAATTTTTACTTTAAAAGTATCACTTTAAAAACTAGGATACTATTGTATTACAAAAAACAAAAATACAAGAAGTTTCTCTATGTAGATAAGCTTCTTAAAGCACAAACTTTTGATGTTCATTTGAAATTAAACTCATCAAGGATTTCAAATGTGAATCATAAGAAACAGGCAACCCTTTAAAAGTATCAATTTTGACTTTAAAAGTATCACTTTAAAAATTATGTTACTATTGTATTCCAATAAACAAAAATACAAGAAGGTGACCTATGTGGATCAACATCTTAAAGCACGATCTTTGTGATTTCATTTGAAATTAAAATCAACTAGGATTTCAAATACGAATCATAAAAAAAACGGAAAACCTTTAAAAGTATAAGTTTTTCTTTAATAGTATCAATTTTTACTTTAAAAGTATCACTTTAAAAACTAGGATACTATTGTATTACAAAAAACAAAAATACAAGAGGTTTCTCTATGTAGATAAACTTCTTAAAGCACAAACTTTTGATGTTCATTTGAAATTAAACTCAACAAGGATTTCAAATGTGAATCATAAGAAACAGGCAACCCTTTAAAAGTATCAGTTTTGACTTTAAAAGTATCACTTTAAAAATTATGTTACTATTGTATTCCAATAAACAAAAATACAAGAAGGCGACCTATGTGGATCAACTTCTTAAAGCACGATCTTTGTGATTTCATTTGAAATTAAAATCAACTAAGATTTCAAATTCTAAACATAAAAACAAGCATCTCTGTAAAAATATCACTTTGTTCTTAAAAAGTATCAGTTTTTACTTTAAAAGTATCAGCCCTGATAAATGGCGATGGAACATACATGAATTTCTTTTTCTTTTTATATTGAAAAATTGATTATGCAAACATAATATCAACATCTATATCAAATTACTGGCTTATTATTTGATGACACCCGAGCCGAGCTGGAAGAAATCAATCCATGTCATCAGCCTGACACATATCCGAGTAGGCGACCTGCGGGTGACGTCAACAATGATGCACAACGACACGTCACGAATTAGGCTCGCCACTCACGAGCCCAACCGCTCACGAGCCCACTTCCCAACACGGCGGAGCCCCGAGCTCCGAGCCCAAATTTCAATATGAAACACACGCGCGACAACCTCGTAAAAATAATCACACGCCCATGCTTAATGCTTTATTGGTATCAGAAACTGCCACATGTCAGAGAATTATGAAGAGAAGTCGACAAGTGGCAAGTTTTGACTGACATGCACAACTATAGAGGGACATGTGTCTTTCTTTAATTATTTTACTAATTAATGAATAGTTAGTGCAAAGATGACTATTGTAAACCCACTTACTCAAAGGGGTATAAAAAGTCGGAAAAAGAGAAAAAGAGAGAGGGACAATTGTAACAATTATCAAAAAGACCGACCCCAATAATCCTTTCGACATAATACAAAAAGGCATTATTAGCCAGAAAATAAGATACGTTACAAACATTTATATTTCCACGTGTTAAACCTCTTACATTTTTCTGCTTGTTGACCAAAACGCACGTCAACAAATTGGCGCTAGAAGGAGGGCCGTATTGGTCCAGTCAGAATTCCAAGCACAGGCAAGTTAAGAAAAAACCAGGTAAAATTTAACGTTTGGCTTTTTCATAACGGACAAAATGAGTCACCAGTCGAGAAATGCTCGTTTGACGGAAGAGAAACATCTGAACAACCAAACTGGCCAGACGACTAATGGCCAAAATATACCCCAAACGGAGGCAGGGAGCACTACTCTGTTTCCCTTCGCTCAGCTAATTGCCAACCCAATTTTTGTACAACAAATGAACCAACTCATATCACAAACTATCGCTACCACGAACTCTCAAGCACCCCCTCCACTCCATGCAAATACTAACCCACTCAACCCACAACTAAATGTTAACATTAATCCTCAAAATCCCGGGCTTCCTCATCACGAAGCCCAAGAAGCCAGTTCAGGTAATGAACAACATGTCCGTCGTGATAGAAGGCGGCAGCGAGAAGATGAGGAGGAGCAAAGTCGTATAGCAGAATCACTACTGGAACCAACGCAACATCGTCGTGCCCACTCAGTGTTCGCCGGACGACTGGGAGTTGATCCTTTTCTCCCAGCTCGATTGATAAGTTCCCGGCTCAGGTTTCCGGATAAGCGGGAGCAGTGCGGGTCAATCAAGTCCAAGGCCCTAGCTCATGGCAGAAACGGATGTAGAAATACACCGCCGCGTCGTCGCCAAACGACCGGAAGCGGTCCTGGATGGCGAACGTTTGAAGACCGCCCCAGTAATAAAAACCAGCCAAATTGCTCCGCGCCATTTTCCCTCGAATTCCGCGACCCCATTACCGCCAAAGTTGAAAATCCCCCAGTGTCGGTCTCTACGGTGGGAAACCGACCCGACCACTCACGTCACAAGTACTTAGCATGGATGGAGTCAATAGTCAAGTGATGCCATCCTCTGCAGGCCTTCCCCCGACTTTGGGCGACCGAGCCCACCGTTGGTTTAGGACCCTACCACAGGGGATCCATTCGTACATGGGGAGATCTCGGCCTCCGCTTACGACGCATTTCTTAACGTCCAAAGTCCGAGCCGCACCTAAGGACTCCTCGTGAACATCAAACAAGGAAGGGCGAGCCCCCTGAAAAGCTATATTTCTGCTTCAACAAACAAGTTCGAGAGATGGAACCGGTGTCGGATGACGCCATTTTAATCGCAGCCATGGCCGGATCGCCCCAAACATGGTTTAATTATTCCATCCACGAATCAGAGCGACCTCGTATTAGGAATTTCTGTCCGCGTAACGCCATATTTGCGCGGAAGAAGCCATGGCAAGTAAATCGCCCAACATCGGCCGGGGCGTGAGAAAGGATGGAAGGAAAGAACCAAAGCGAGGGGCCGGGTCGGGATTCCGGCCATTCTCGAAAAACCCGACCACCGGATTTAGAGCTCGCCAAGAGGCGAGAGCCAAGTCGCCGCTACGAGAGTACTTTGACCCACACTCCATCACCCATATGGAATGAAGTACGGTCCGAATTTATTGCCCCGCCGACCTTTGAAAATCGAGCCGAAAATTAGACTCACGTCGATTCTCGTGCCTATCATAAATCAATAGGTCACGATATCGATGAGTGCCGAGACTTGATTAGGGGAAATAATGCGTATTGTTCGCCAGGGCGGTCTCAAAAGGTATGTTCATGAACTACCACCCCCACCGACACCGCTCAAGGTCACAATCCGAGCACGTAACCAATCCCGCTCTCATGCCGCCACCTCCCCGCCGAAAACCAGGGGGGAGATCCTCATGATGTCGAATGTCAATCGAATCAATACTAACACAGCTGAGGATAGCCGCTCCAATAGAAAAAGGAAAGCTGATATTAGACAGGCAACCAACGCCGAAAGACAAGTTCGGGTGGCGGAAATCAAGGAAGGCCAACCCACCGGCCACTTTGTGTTCTCGGATGCGGATGCCGACCAGGTGGTCCATCCTCATTCTGACCCTCTGGTCATTACTGCACCGATTTTGGGTATTCCGGTCCCACGTAATTTTGATCGACACCGAAGCTATTCGTCAGTCATTTATGTCCGAGCATTTCGAAGATTGAACGTGGACGATAGTTATATCCGTCCATGCAACGATAGTATTCTGGGGTTTGGAGGAGGAAGGATAGTCCCGCTCGGAGAAGTTGATTTGCCCATCCAAATGGGACAAGGTTTGCATAAGCGGACCGTCATGACAACATTCAAAATAATCAATGCCGATTCGGAGTACAATGCTATCATTGGGAGGCCATTGCTTTATCATATAAAAGCAGCTGTTTCAATATATCACTTTTGTATAAAATTCCCAACGTCTGATGGCGAAGCTATACATAAAGGGAATCAAAGGGAGTCACGAGAATGCTCTCTTAAACTCCGACCGGTAGAGATTAACGTGGCGGAACAAGGACAAACTAGTGGAACCACACAGGACGATCCCCTGCCTAAGAAGGAGTCCGAGCGAAAAATGGTCATTCAGGAGGATAATCCAGGTCATCGGCCCGGGAAGGAGCCAATGACGGAAGAAGCGCGAAAGCAGGCAATCGAGAACGAGCCGGCCGAAGACGAATTGCCCCCGCAAATCAAGGAGGAGCAAAGCAAGAAAAGAAAACGGCGAAACCGAGAGAACAAAGTTGATACGATCGATGTTGGAAGGCGAGCGAGGCCGTCAACTACGTATTGGTCATGATCTCCCGTAACCATATCGAACCGAGATGATTGAGTTTTTGGAAAATAATCTTGATGTCTTCGTGGACTCATGCAGACATGCCCTAATCGACCCTAAGTATGCATGCCACCGCCAATATTGATCTAACATTCCGCCTGATTGTCGAGAAAAAGCGTGTAAGCTCGTACCGACAGACAAGCATCACTCGAGGCCGAGGTAAACAAGTTGATAGACAATTGATTCATCCGGAAGCCCTCTATCCCCGACGATGGGTTGCCAATCTGTTTTGGTAAAGAAGAGCAATGGCGATGGCGCCCGTAAGTGGATTTTACCGATCTTAACAAAGCATGCCCTAAGACGCTTATCCATTGCCAAATATTGATTATATGGTGGGCCACGGCAGACACGAACTAATGAGCTTCATGGATGCATACTCGGGTTACAACCAAATACGGATGCACCGAAGATGAAGAAAATACCTCGTTCTTCTCTCGTTCAGGGAATCTCTTTGTTATAAGATGATGCCCTTCGATTGAAAAATCTTTGGTGCGACCTATCAAAGGTTAGTAAATAAGATGTTTGAGAATATGATAGGTCACACTATGGAAGTAATGTAGATGATATGTTGGTAAAATCATCGTATATATATGATCATTTGAACGATCTTAATAAAATGTTCGCCGTTTTGAGAGAGTACAAGATGATGTTAAACCCGAGAAAATGTACATTTGGGGTCGGCTCAGGCAAATTTCTGGGATATATGGTCAGTCAAAAGGGGATCGAAACTAACCTGGACAAAATAAAAGCCATCACCGATCTAGAATCCCCAAACTCGTAAAAAGGTACAAAAGCCTAACAGCCGATTGGCCGCCCTTAACCGATTTGTTTCTCGGTCCACAGACAAGTGCAAACCTTTCTTTGAAATTATAAAGAAAAGCAAAAATTTCGAGTGGACCGAGCAAGCACAGATTGCCTTTGAATCCCTCAAACAACACCTATCTTCAATCCCTATATTACAAAAACCGACCTAAGGGGGAGGACTTGTATTTGTACTTGGCGGATCCAATACGCCATCACCCGGTGTTAATCAGGCTAGATGGCTCTATTCAACATCCATTTATTATACCAATAAGCGTTACATGACGCCGAGCTCCGTACCCACCAATGGAAAAGTTGGCTTATTCATTAATCACAGCGGCGCGAAACTCCGTCCATATTTCCTAGAACACAAGATTATAATATTGACGAACTATCCGTTGAAACAAAAAGTGTTACACCGACCGATACTTACGGTCGGATGATTAGGTTAATGGATCCCAAAGATTCATCGACACAACAAAAGGTTTGTACGTATACCATTATTAAATGTAGAGTAGGTCTCCTGTCAGACCGTCTGACGGATCTAATCGGTCAGACGGATCCCCAACTCCAACCCGTCTTAGGATTAATTTGGAAAACCCATATTACTGTACTGGAGAATTAGTTAATGGTTAAAAAAGCTATATAATACATGAAAGTAAAATGCAGCTCAAACTCAGAACGAAGAGGTCAACTTTTCAATGAAGATTTATGCAACTCAATTATCCTATTGAATAGATTAATATTTAAATGTTGTTAATCTGATATATTTCCGTGGAATTGACTTGTGTCCTCTACAACAAAGAAATCCAGTTTGTTTTGACGCTTATATGCTTCTCATTTGGATATCGGTAGCAACAAAAAACTATTAATTTTTTTTTTTTATCTTTCTACAACTATAGGATATAATTTCTACAGATTGATGTCCTGAAACGTACATTCACAGGTCGTGACTCTACAAGCTATCATGCGAGCGTTAACTTTTACACGGATGAGAAGCCTTTCTACCCAGTAACAGTGAACATGCGATCTTTATTCAATTTCAGTTTTGATTGAGCGAAAATTTTCCATACTTTTATCCTTGTTTGAATTTGGTGTAAACTGATTCTAGCATTATTCTTTGAAAAGTGTATTCATCCACGCCCGCCAAGTGTTTGTTGATTTAATTGAATGGACTATGAAACATTTTGGGGGACTCTAATACTTTTCAGGGTGATTAGTAATACTTTTGCTAGGAACTACTAATACTTTTCAAGAACAAAACGAAATAATTTTTAGGGGAATTACTAGATAATTTTTTGGAGGACTACTAATATTTTTTAGGGGAAAACTGATATTTTTAAGGAGAACCACTAAAATACTCTCTAGGAAATTACTAATACTTTTTCGAGAAACTACTAATAATTTTCCGAAGGACAGCTAATACTTTTTAGATGGACGTCTAATACTTTGAGAAGGACTATTAACATTTTGGGAGAAAAAATTAATTATATTCAGGGAAACTACTAAAATACTCTCCAGAGAAGTACTAATACGTTTTCGAGAAACTACTAATACTTTTTTGAGGGACTGCTAATACATTTCGGGAATATATTCAGGAGAAATACTAAAATACTCTTCAGGAAACTAATAATATATTTGAGAAGAACTGCTAATACGTTTTAGAAGGACGGCTAATACTTTTCAGAATGACTATTAACACCGCTGGTCCGTGAAAACTACTAAAACACCACTGCTAATATTACGGAAATGCCACTGGGTCCGCGGGTCAAATCTGTCTAACAGGTCGGACCCGTTAGACGGTCTGACAGAGCTTTTGTGTTAAATGTATGGGGTAATTACAAAATTAGCCCTAGTCATTACACACACACAAAAAAAACCTAGTTATCTTTTAAAAAATACATATACCGGCCCCATCAACATGTGCTACTACTTTATAAAGTGTGGTTACGTTATTCCTATATATATTTTTTGTTTTTTTTTTCGTGTTAGCTTTATTAACAAGTGGCAATACTGTTACTTTACAATTACAATTCATATCATTAATTTGTTATATATTTATACATTCTTGTAGGTATTGGATACTCCGTATTGTGTAAGATCTACAAAACAGAAAAAACTACGTTGCAACAAAAAATCACGAAGTTTCCAAGGCTGATGATCGACAGAGCCCTAATCCAGTGGCCATAGTTTTATCACAAAACGTGTTAGAGAGCCAAGAAGAGTCCACTCCAAGTAATTATGTTGATTGGGATGATGCTATGATTAACGACTTATGGAATAAGCCTAGTGATGATAACGTGTTAGAGAGCCAAGAAGAGTCCATTTGGAGTACTTATGATTAATGATTTATGGAATAAGCCTGATGATCGAGAGAACTCTAATCCGGTGGCCATAATTTCATCAGAAAACGTGTTCCAGAGCCAAGAATTGTCCATTCGGAGTACTTGCGTTGATTGGGATAATGTTATGATTAACGACCTATGCAATAAGGTTGATGATCAAGAGAACTCTAATCCAGTGGCCATAGTTTCATCAGAAAATATGTTGGAGAGCCACGAAGAGTCCATTAGGAGCAATTATGTTGATTAGGATGATGCTATGAATAATGACATTCCATTATCTTATCAGTTTATGGAATTAGAGTTTCCATCTTTAGATTATGTAATTAGTCCACTAGAGTAGTCTTAGTTCGTTTTCTTTTCCAAACTTTTGTCATTATCCATGTTGATTAATTTGAAGAGTTAGGCTTAGTTTTAGTTTCTTGCCATTTTCATGTACATGTAAATTTTTGGAATTCAATAAACAGCTTCATGTACATATATATATATATATTTTTGGAATTCAATAAACAAGTAGGGGTATATATGTGCCAACTGCCGGTATTAAACACAATAAGATCCATCAATTTAGTTTGTTGCATGTGTCATTGGATGTCAAAATCGCCACTGAATTGGATGTTTTTATTTTATTTTTAATTGTTAAGCAAATATTAAAGTTTGGTTTCTTTCATAGTATGCAGGACCTATGAATAGAGTGATTTAATGTATAAGTCTCAAACGAGTTTCTACAACGATGCTAGCCAATATAACAGAGGACAAGAATTGCTTCAAAATCCTCCCAAAAATGTCTTCACGAAGAGAAGGTCTCTTATAGGATACAATTCGGATCCAAATCCATACCCACCAGTTAATTTAAAAAAAAATGCTCCAGCGCTCTGAATGAGCTAGCCGCGAATCAAACCCTGGAGTCTCCACACTATGGCAAGATACTATTCCACCAAGAAACTACTAGTGTCCATTGTGTAATTTCAAAAGTATAACCATGAATATAACTCATTCCTTTAAAAAAAAAAATGAATATAACTCATTCATAAATTATTACAAATTTTCAAATCTCGTCATATTTTCAAGGCTCATGATCAAAATTTCTACATGCATTTCAATAAAAACACCTAATAGTTGGAAAATTGTGAAATAAAAGGATAAATTTCACAATTTTTGGATGAGGTCACTTAGGTCAGCCCCTAAGTCAAGAAATATCAAAAATTTGGAGTTAGAAAAATGAGAAAAAATTAAGGAGAAAAAGAAGGAGATAAGAAAATGAGAAAACTACACTTTACCTTGTGTTGTAGGTGATTGGAGACTAGTTGAAGCTTTAAATTTGGAATTTTGGTTCAACTCCAAAATCACCTAAGGTCAGCCCCTATTTCTCAAAAATGAAAAAGGGGTGTTAAAATTTGAAAAAAATAGAAAGAAGAGGAAAGAAGGGTTCTAGTGTCCAATTCTTACCTTGTAGTCCAAATTTCTCTACTAGTTCTTCTTCAAATCTTCAAGTTTCACCACCATGCATGCATGTCTCAAGTGGTCTTCTAAGTACCTCAAAATCCAAAATATAAACTTAAGTTAAAAGAAGAAGGTGATGAGTAGAAAGAATTTAAGTTGAATTGAGGAGTGAAATTTCTTACCTTGAGAAAAGGGGTGTTCGAATTTTTGAGTTTTAGTGGTAAGATTGTTTGTTTTGGTTTAGCCATTTTGAAGAAAGAAAGTATGTTTGATGTTAGGAAGAAGATGTTCTTGGGGTTATGAAGATGGGTTTGAAGATGTGAAGGACTTGGGTTTGAATATTTGAAGATGTGAAGAAGGGGTACTTGAAGATATGAAGAACTTATGTTGAAGATTTGAAGATGTCAAGAGTTGGTGTTTGAAGGTTTGAAGATATGAATGAATTTTGTTTGAAGATTTGAAGATGTGAATGAATTTTAGAGAGAGGTTAGAGAGAAGGAGGAGAATTAACTTTAGAGATGAAGATGTTGGATGAAAAATGAACAAATTTGTTCATTTTTCCTCATGTGGCCGCCCACATGCTTTAGAGAGGGAGAAAAAATTTGATTAATTTGTGTCTTGCATTTTGCCTCTTGCATGGGAGACATTTTGGAGGTCAAAGGTATGGGCATGAGATGGTTTGAATGGAATGTTGGAAGACTTCCAACATGTTGGCAAAATTAATAATAAAGAATTGATGTATAAGATGATGTGTATAATGTTTGAATTAATGGTATAATTATACACAAGATGACTAATTTAAGGTGTAAGTGTACAAGAGTTGGATGATATTTCTACTCCAAATCATCATCATGGCCGTCCATACTAAGGGCATTATGGTAATTCCATATATTTATTTTTTTATCCCAAATTTGATGATAATAGAGGAAATATATCAATCTCCAAATTAATTAGTGATTTGCTTGATCACTTATAAGTCTCATGATCACTTAATCTAAATCAAAATATTAATTCTACAAGGTAAAAGTCTCTAAAATAAATAGTCTCTTAAAATTCTAAGGTGACTAATAAATACAAAAATAGTAATGATGATCAATCAAGTGATCATAAATGAGAAATAGAATTAATAAAGATCATGATCACAAGTAATTAAATAAAATAAAATAAAATACAAAATATATATATTAATAATTACCCGTCAAAGTGACGTGGTAAAACAGTCGATCAAATACATAGACGACATTAAGAGTCAATTATATGTTCGGAAAAATCGGGGCTTCACAATTTTTCTATTAAAATAAAATTATTCTACAAGAAATAAAAAATCATATTTTTCTATTAGAATGTGATACTTTTCTACTAATAAGTGATACTTGTAATACTTTTTTTTATTAAAATAAAATTATTCTATAAGAAATATATAAAGTAATACTTTTCTATTAAAAAGTGATATTCTTTGGGTGGAAAGTAATACTTTTCTAATAATATAAGAATTCTATTGGTGAAAAGAAAATTCGAGTAAATGATTCCAAGCGGCCATCATAAAATCTAGTTCTGTATTTTTTTAATCTTGTGATGATACTTGTAATATTTTTCTATTAAAAATATATTAATTTACAAAAAATAGAAAGTAATAATTTTCTATCAAAAAGTGATACTTTTCGACTAAAAAGTGACACCTGTAATACTTTTCTATTTAAAGGATATTATTCTACAAGAAATAGGAAGTAATACTTTTCTATTAAAAAGTGATACTTTTTGAATGGAAAGTAATACTTTTCTATTGAAAAAAAATTCTAGTGGTGAAAAACAAATTCGAGTATACTGGTTTCAAACGGCACATCAAGATACCTAGCATTGTATTTTTTTTTTCTAATCTTGTGAAGATACTTTAAAAACTTTAAGTTTTTACTTTAAAAGTATGTACAATTTTTTTTATATTCATTTAAAATTAAAATCAACAAGGATTTCAAATACGAATCATAAAAAAAAAACGGAAAACCTTTAAAAGTATAAGTTTTTCTTTAGTAGTATCAATTTTTACTTTAAAAGTATCACTTTAAAAACTAGGATACTATTGTATTACAAAAAACAAAAATACAAGAAGTTTCTCTATGTAGATAAGCTTCTTAAAGCACAAACTTTTGATGTTCATTTGAAATTAAACTCAACAAGGATTTCAAATGTGAATCATAAGAAACAGGCAACCCTTTAAAAGTATCAGTTTTGACTTTAAAAGTATCACTTTAAAATTATGTTACTATTGTATTCCAATAAACAAAAATACAAGAAGGTGACCTATGTGGATCAACATCTTAAAGCACGATCTTTGTGACTTCATTTGAAATTAAAATCAACTAGGATTTCAAATACGAATCATAAAAAAAACGGAAAACCTTTAAAAGTATAAATTTTTCTTCAATAGTATCAATTTTTACTTTAAAAGTATCACTTTAAAAACTAGGATACTATTGTATTACAAAAAACAAAAATACAAGAGGTTTCTCTATGTAGATAAACTTCTTAAAGCACAAACTTTTGATGTTCATTTGAAATTAAACTCAACAAGGATTTCAAATATGAATCATAAGAAACAGGCAACCCTTTAAAAGTATCAGTTTTGACTTTAAAAGTATCACTTTAAAAATTATGTTACTATTGTATTCCAATAAACAAAAATACAAGAAGGCGACCTATGTGGATCAACTTCTTAAAGCACGATCTTTGTGATTTCATTTGAAATTAAAATCAACTAGGATTTCAAATACTAAACATAAAAACAAGCATCTCTGTAAAAATATCACTTTGTTCTTAAAAAGTATCAGTTTTTACTTTAAAAGTATCAGCCCTGATAAATGACGATGGAACATACATGAATTTCTTTTTCTTTTTAGATTGAAAAATTGATTATGCAAACATAATATCAACATCTATATCAAATTACTGGCTTATTATTAGCAATGCATTCATTAAATTAATTTATCTGATAACCTTTTCTTTCCTTTCTTCACACTTACCAAAAAAAATACTTTTGTACATCCATATATACTACATCATATTTATACAATATACGCATTTGTAGAATTGTTGTTGTACACCAACAAATTAAATCTGCTGCTTGACATCAAATGATAGATGAGAGCACATCAATTTGTGCTCTAGTGCCTATAAAGTTCGAGACTATACGTTCCTCTCCGCCAAAGCACCATATATGTTTTCTGATACAGCTAAATCTGCTTATAAACAGCCTAATCACAGAGCCATTGCCACAACAGCCACAACATCATGTCACCGCCACGAGTACCATCGTGGCTTCGCCATTCGTTTTATCCCAATATCACCACCTCCACCTCAATCAAAGTCAGCCACTGCCACATAATTCTACATAAACCAAGAACAAGTAAATAATAGAAATAGAAAAAGTACATGTATGAACAGAGCTTGCTTGCACTTACAACATCTTGTTTCCAACATCAAGTGAATCATAAAGCCATCCAGATATATGCAATAAAATTCAATGAACTTCATACTTGAGTTAATGTATGCAGTATTTGGAATAAAAAGAAGAAAATTAAAAGGCTAACTCATGCTCATACTGCAAATGATTATAATAAGAAAAAGACAACCGCTACCAAAAATTCAACGATAGGACTTCTGGAACCTCGCTCGAGCACCACGTTCTCCACTAGCAAAGTCCTACCATATCTCACGAGAATATCCTGGATCATTTATATTCTGTAAATGAGGTGAATACAAATAAAATATATTTATATTCGGCTTAGTTTTCTTGATCATTTTATTTAATGATATTTGAAATAGTAGTTTGTTCTTGAACCTATTTTATAATGATTGCTTGATCGAGTTGATTTCATTTACCTTCTGAGCAGTGGCAGGCGCAGGATTCTGGCATTGGGGGGTGAAAAATGGACCGAGTTTATAAATTTAAACTATGTGATTTTTTTTTTTCCATATACTAACCATAATTAATGGCTTTTTATATTGTAAAAGACAATTATTTGAAGTTATCACTACAAGAAAATTCCAGTTTACCGATAGAATTTACCGACAGAAATGATGTTGTCACTAAATTTTACAATTACCTACAGAATAAAAAATATCATTTTCCCCCAAATTATACCAAAAAATTACCGACAGATTACCGACAGATTTTCTGTAGGTATTTACCAACAGTTTTAGATTCTGTAGGTAAATATTTTACCTACAATGGTTTTACCTACAATGATTTTACCTACACTTTACAATTTTCTTAACATTTACCTACAGATTTTTCTGTAGGTAAACTGGTTTTTTCTTGTAGTGTATTATCAAATTGTGGGGGAAAAACTGTAAATTAATTCATTTATTTTACCTTTTTAAAATATAATTTGGAAAACTTTTGGGGGGAAATGTTTTTGGAAACTATTTGAGGGGGCAATTGTAAATTAATCCATTTATTTTACCTTTTAAAAAATAATTTGTAAAACTTTTTATTTTTTTTGGGGGGGAATTTGGAAAATTTTGAGAGGGGCAGTGGCCCCCCTTCCAACATTGGGTCCGTCGTTGCTTCTAAGAATGATATGTATGCATGGTCTTATTTTTCATTGCATGGGTACTAATGTTGATTGGGATGATGATATGATTGACGACTTATGGAATAAGGCGGATGATCGAGAGAACTCTATTCCGTTTGTCATAGTTTTACCAGAAAACATGTTGGAGAACCAAGAAGAGTCCATGCGGAGTACTTATATTGATTGGGATGATGCTATGATGAATGATCAACGACTTAAGGAGTAAGCCTAATAATCGAGAGAACTCTAATCCAGTGGCCATAGTTTCATTAGAAAACGTGTTGGAGAGCCAACATGAGTCCATTTGGAGTACTTATGTTGATTGGATGATACTATGATTAATGACTTATGGGTTAAGCCTGATGATCGAGAGAACTTTAATCCAGTGGCCAATAGTTTCATTAGAAAACGTGTTGGAGAGCCAAGAAGAGTCCATTCAGAGTACTTATGTTGATTGGGATGATGCTACGATTATAAGGAGAACGCAACAGTGGAAGCCAGTAAAATTTAACGTATCCACGAAGCTCTAAAGTAAGGGCAGTGGGGGCCCTCAGGGATAAGAATGGCAAAATGACCCGACCCGCCGGGCACCCGACCCGTTTGACCCGCCGCGGGACTGGGTCTCACTTCCGCCCCGCCCTGTGCTATTTTTTTTTTATTTTTTAATATATTTAATGTATATTTTATATATATTATATAAAATAATATAGTTTTATGTATTTAAATTCTATTTACCATATATAATGTAAAATTTTATAAATAATATGTATTTATTATACATAATATAATATTAAAAATTATTAATAATATAAAATTTAAGATAAAAAAATAAAAAAAAATCACCACGGGGCGACCTGTCCCGCGACCCGCGGCGGGTCGCCCCGTCCCGTCCCCCTCACAGGACGGGTCTGGGTATCGAGATACTCGCTCTGATCCGCCCCGTTGCCATCCCTACTTAGGGATGGGGTTCATCCGTTAGTAAAATTTAACGTAGGAAGGGGAATTAAGCCAATATTTTGAATTATAAAACTAAATATGTCACTGTCTTATATTTACAGGACCCAATGTGCAATTAAGCCAATATTAGTTGATGTGGATAATTTTGAATTTAAATTATCTTTTACTTATTTAATACGCTCCTGCTAAAATTACAGGACCAAAGTGCAATACGCTCCTGCCAAAATTACAGGACCAAAAGTGCAATACGCTCCTGCCAAAATTTCCGAACATATTTTACGTTGGTTTCTTTGTTGTTTCAAACATGTTTGTTGTTTCTTTGTTGTTTCAAACATGTTTCTTCTAATCAAATTTCAATGAAAACATAAATTTTGCCCTCCTTAAATAATCCACTTTATACTTGAAATCTTATAAAAAAACAAGAAATATACACATAAAACAACACATATTATAACCAAACAAATTTGAAAAATAATATAGAAACAACATGAGTAAAAAAATAAAATTCAATTTTTAATCCAATGCATGAAAACATAAAACACATAGAAACAACAAAGAAACAATAACATGAAGAAGGGATTTGCTGCTCTTAAACAATGGCTTGACAATCACAATGCAACAATCTCTAGGGATATTAGAGGCACATTTCTAAGAATTAGGGAATGGATAGCTCAAACAAAGGCACTCCAAAGGGAACAAGTCAGCTACTTCAAGTCCATGTTTGCAAAGCTGGTGATTTGGAGTGCTGAAAATGCTAAATTTCAGCAGAGGCAGAGGGATCATAAATTCAGAATAGACCAGACGCATAAATCAAACATGGAGTTGCTGAAAGCTCAACACAAGCAAGACCTTCTTAAGACTGAATCAAATCTGAGGACGGACAAACTAGAAACAATATAGAAAACGCAATATGAGCAAAAATAGCTTAAAAATAGGTACAAATTGTATCTAAACATCGAAAACTACGTGAAGACGACAAATAAATCATAAGAACAACATTAAAACGGTATGGAAACAACCTAGAAACAACGTAAAAAATATTAAAAATACCACATGAATAAAAAGAGCTTAAAAGTAGGTAAAAATTGTATCTACACATTGAAAACTACATGAAAAGAACAAAACAATTATTAGAAAAACATTAAAAATATTATCAAACAACACAGAAACAATACAAATAATGTACAAAACAATACATGAACAAAAAGTAGCATAAAAAACATGTAAAAGTTGTTTTGAAACATCGAAACAACAAAAGAAACAACTAAGAAACAAAAATGAAACAACATCGAAACAACATATATAACATATAAAAGAATACATGCACAAGAAAAAACGAAAAAACGTAAATATAATCAAAAAATAAGTTGGAGCGTAAAAAATGAAAAAAGTAGGTATATTTATGATATATAAGAGCATATTTTTGATATTTTTTCAAAAAAGAGGGTATATGGTGGAATTTCCTCAATATAATTAGTTCATTTGCATTCATTTGTAAGGTGTGTAAGTGCACGATTTATCCTCATGCAATTATTATTATATGCTCTAGTCTTTTGGATTAATTAATGAATAAAATTCTTGCTAACTTAAGCAGTGGAGGACTCCCGTGGGACAGCTCACCACCCTTTTTACAGTTTCTTTGTGTTACAGGCTGGATTCGATCCAATTTTTATTTGTTACGTACGTGAAGCTTTTTGAAATTTTGGGTGATCTTTCATATTTTTGCAGCATGATTTATCAAACCCTTATTCACTACTTTGTGGGGATGATTAAGAATAAATAACTCTTTTCACAAATTTAATTTATACTAATCCACACACTACTAGAAGATGATCAAAAATCCATTAATGTTTGTGAATAGAATTGGACCGCCAATCAAAGGCATAACTGAAATAGTGCTTAATTATATAAATAATTGGTGCATGGAAGAAATACCTCCAAATTGAGAAAATAGATAAGAATATATTTATCTGGAAATATCTAATTAACAAATCAATAATTATTCATTTTATTGCTGGCCGTTAGCCGCCATATAAGCGTACGTACTTGGCATTCATTTTAAATATCCACTCCTTTCCTTTCCACTATATATATATGGATAATCTGCGGAACAAAAAGTAGTACTCAAGTTTCTCAACCCTAAATTCTCTCTGTAATCATATATACTTACTTATCGTTCTTTCTTGATAAACGTAACTCGATCTCAACAACAATGGAGAATCAATGGAAAACGATGAGTGATGAAGAATACTTGAAGATGTTGCCAGTGGGATTCACATTTCAGCCAAAAGATGAAGAACTTATCGTTCATTACTTGATGAAGAAGCTCAAAAATGAGCCGTTACCCCCCAACAAGATCTATTCCGTTAACTTGTATGATTTCAGCCCGGACCGTCTCGTCGGTATGTAAATTTTTTTCATTAATCAAGTTCTAATTGGTATTTGTTTTAATTTCTTGATGATGATATAGTTTCATTTCATGAGTTCTTGGTTCTTGCACGTAACGCGGTCTTAATTAATTCACTTTGTGATGATGTATAAAGATTTATCACATGCATGCGATTCAATTGGTTCTTGCTTCTTTGTAATACATCAATCAATATTAATGATGATCATCATTAAAAGGGTTTTCATTCTTATTCATCTATGTTGGAATATTATTTTGGCCGATTTTTGCCGGGGTAGCTTAATTACTTATGCGCTAATTTGATTGAATATTGCAAATACCATATAAAATTACATTTGTGGGGTATTATTTGACAACCTCTTTAATAAACCCAATTAAGCCCCAACTAGGGGTGTAAACTAATCAAATCGAGCCGAATATAAATATATTATATTCGTATTAGCCTCATTTACATATTATTGTTTTTAATTCATAATAATAATAATTTTCATTTGTGTTCTTTCATATAGATATGCTTGGAGAATATGAGAATGAATGGTACATGTTTAGTCCGATAAAGAGGAGTAGCGGTGGTAAAACTGTAGTCAGGACAACTCCGGATGGTTTTTGGAAATCCACTTCAGGCGACAAGATCATCAAACACAATGGAGAAAAAGTTGGATATCACAAGACATTTGTCTACTATAAGGGCAAATCTAAGAAAACAAATTGGATAATGCAGGAGTACAGATTAATGGATCACAAAGATTCATCGACCCAACAAAAGGTTTGTATGCATACTATTATTAAATGTATGGGGTAATTACAAAATTAGCCCTAGTCATTACAACAACAAAAAAAAAAAAAACCCTAGTTATCTTTCAAAAAATACATATACCGGCCCCATCAACATGTGCTACTACTTTATAAAGTGAGGTTATTCCTATATATATTTTTTGTTTTTTTTCTTGTTAGCTTTATTAACAAGTGGCAATACTCTTACTTTACAATTACAATTCATATCATTAATTCGTTATATGTTTATACATTCTTGTAGGTATTGGATAACTTCGTATTGTGTAAGATCTACAAAAACAGAAAAAACTACGTTGCAACAAGAAATCACGAAGTTTCCAAAGCTGATGATCGAGAGAGCCCTAATCCAGTGGCCATAGTTTCATCACAAAACGTGTTGGAGAGTCCAGAAGAGACTATTGGGGGTAATTATGTTGATTGGGATGACGCTATGATTAACGATTTATGGAATGAGGCTGGTGATGATAACATGTTAGAGAGCCAAGAAGAGCCCATTCGGAGTACTTATGTTGATTGGGATGATGATATGATTAATGACTTATGGAATAAGCCTGATGATCGAGAGAACTCTAATCCGGTGGCCATAATTTCGTCAGAAAACGTGTTCCAAAACCAAGAAGAGTTCATTCAGAGTACTTGCGTTGATTGGGATAATGCTATGATTAAGAATAAGGCTGATGATCAAGTTAAGTGGCCATAGTTTCATCAGAAAATATGTTGGAGAGCCAAGAAAAGTCCATTAGGAGCAATTATGTTGATTGGGATGATGCTATGAATAATGACATTCCATTGTCTTATCAGTTTATGGAATTAGAGTTTCCATCTTTAGATTATGTAATTAGTCCACTAGAGTAGTCTTAGTTCGTTTTCTTTTCCAAACTTTTGTCATTCTACATGTTGATTAAATTGGAGGGTTAGGCTTAGTTTTAGTTTCTTGCCATTTTCATGTACATGTAAATTTTTGGAATTCAATATACAGCTTCATGTACATATATATATTTTTGGAATTCAATAAACAAGTAGGGGTATATATGTGCCAACTGCCGGTGTTAAACACAATAAGATCCATCAATTTAGTTTGTTCCATGTGTCATTGGATGTCAAAATCGCCACTGAATTTGATGTTTTTATTTTATTTTTAATTGTTAAGCAAATATTAAAGTTTGGTTTCTTTCATAGTATGCAGGACCTATGAATAGAGCTGATTTAACAGATAAGTCTCAAACGAGTTTCTACAACGATGCTAGCCAATATAACAGAGGACAAGAATTGCTTCAAAATCCTCCCAAAAATGTCTTCACAAAGAGGTCTCTTATAGGATACAATTCGGATTCGGATCCATACCCACCAGTTAATTTAAAAAAAATGCTCCAACGCTCTGAATGAGCTAGCCGCGAATCAAACCCGGGTCTATACCATGGCAAGATACTATTCCACCAGTAGACTACTAGTGCATGTTGTGTAATTTCAGTATAACCATGAATATAACTCATTTCTTTCAAAAAAAAAATGAATATAACTCATTCATAAATTATTACAAATTCTCAAAGCTCGTCATATTTATTTTCCTTCTTCACTGTATTAAAGAATGTGATATTTTATCTGAAAAACTGATACTTTATCTCGTAAAGGTGTTATTTTAACTATTGACTAATATAGTTTTCCTTCTTAGATGTACTGAATTCCTAATATGTGGCTGTATTAAAGAAAATGATACTTTATCTCAAAAAACGGATACTTTTACTTATAAAAGTGTTACTTTAACTATATCATATTTATTTTTTATTTTTCGTTCTTTCCTTCATTCCTAATTTGTGATTATATTAAAAACATGATACTTTATATCAAAAAATAGACACTTTAGCGTATAAAAGTGTTACTTTAACTCTTTATATATATATATATATATATATATATATATATTATTGTAATATATTCATAATTTGTGACTATATTAAAAATATATATCACTTTATCTCAAAAAACAAATACTTTTACATATAAAAGTATTACTTTAACTCTATCATATTTATTATTCATTTTTCTTTGTATTGAATACGTGATACTTTATTTAAAAAAATTGATATTTTTGCTCTTAAAATATGATATTTTGTCTCAAAATATATATATATATATATATACTTATAAAGGTGTTACTTTAATTCTGATATATTTATTTTTCCTTCACTACAAGGTAATCATAATATGTGGCTATATTAAAAAATATGATACTTTATCTAAAAAAATCTATATTTTTTCTCATAAAATTGTTACTTTAATTGAAGAAGAAAAACAAGAAAAAAAAAGAAGCAGGTGGCTTTGAGCCGCGGACCTGGTCAACAGGATCCACAGGTCAATAGGATCTGTCTTACGGATTTAGACTCGTAAGACGGTCCTATATAAGTTTTTTCCATTCACGAATGTTTTAGCAATGAAAGATTAATATTCATTATTAATCAAGTTTATATATATCGGTCGCCTTAATTTGTTTTTTCTTGATATTAGTTTCATTTGAGTTCTGGTTCTTGCATGCACGGTCCTAATTCATTGTGATGATCTATAAAGATTTATCGCATGCACGGTTCTTGGACGTTCTTATTGGTTCTTGGTTACTGGTTCTTGGCGCCTACTCATTCCCCACACCATTTCTATTCCTTATCGAGTCGAATATAAATAAATCCTATTCGTATTAGCCTCATTTACATATTATTGTTATTAATTCAATAATTCTTTTAATATTCAAATACAAATATAGATTCTTATTTTTATTTGAAACATATTCAAATGTATATCTTGTTAGACTATTCTAATGAATGAAATGTAGCTATTAGATCAAATAAATCATATTCATTGGTTAGAGAATTTTCTTTGAATAAATAAGGGTTGATCATTTTCTACTAACCCAAAATTGAAAAGAATCAAGAAAACACCCCATCTTCCTACTAAGAAAAATAATATATCCTATTCCAAATATATAATTTCTAAATAACCCAACAATAACAGTTTTTGTATTTGAATATTAAAAGAATTCTAATAAGAATAATCTGTAAATGGGACGACTACAAATCAAATATATTTATGTTCGGCTTGGTTGTCTTGATCATTTCATTTAATGATATTTGAAATAGTAGTCTGTTCTTGAACCTATTTTATAATGATCGCTCGTTTGATCAGTTGATTTGATTTACCTTCTCAAGATGTTATGCATGCATGGTCTTACTTTTTTTTTTATTGCATGGGTCTTGCATTAGCGACAGTTCTGTTCTTATGCCCAAAACAAAACAAGTTTTTCTTTTTTTTTAATTAGTTTAAATTGATCTTTGAAGTCATAGATCATACGACTTTATTTGTCTTAGTCGAAAGTTCTACGTGTAATTTAAGCCGATTCTTAATTTCTTATTGTAGAATTCTGCCTATTTATATACTTCCATTGTAGAATTCATAAAAATAATTTTAATTTGTTCCTTCATATAGATATGTTTGGAGAAAATGAGAATGAATGGTAATTGTTTAGTCCAATAAAGAGAAGTAGCGGTGGTAAAACGGTAGTCAGGACAACTCCGGATGGTTTTTGGAAATCGACTTGATCAGGCGACAAGATCATCAAACACAATGGAGAAAAAGTTGGATATCACAAGACATTGGTGTACTATAAGGGCAAATCTAAGAAAACAAATTGGATAATGCAGGAGTACAGGTTAATGGATCCCAAAGATTCATCGACACAACAAAAGGTTTGTACGTATACCATTATTAAATGTAGAGTAGGTCTCCTGTCAGACCGTCTGACGGATCTAATCGGTCAGACGGATCCCCAACTCCAACCCGTCTTAGGATTAATTTGGAAAACCCATATTACTGTACTGGAGAATTAATTAATGGTTAAAAAAGCTATATAATACATGAAAGTAAGATGCAGCTCAAACTCAGAACGAAGAGGTCAACTTTTCAATGAAGATTTATGCAACTCAATTATCCTATTGAATAGATTAATATTTAAATGTTGTTAATCTGATATATTTCCGTGGAATTGACTTGTGTCCTCTACAACAAAGAAATCCAGTTTGTTTTGACGCTTATATGCTTCTCATTTGGATATCGGTAGCAACAAAAAACTATTAATTTTTTTTTTATCTTTCTACAACTATAGGATATAATTTCTACAGATTGATGTCCTGAAACGTACATTCACAGGTCGTGACTCTACAAGCTATCATGCGAGCGTTAACTTTTACACGGATGAGAAGCCTTTCTACCCAGTAACAGTGAACATGCGATCTTTATTCAATTTCAGAAGTTTTGATTGAGCGAAAATTTTCCATACTTTTATCCTTGTTTGAATTTGGTGTAAACTGATTCTAGCATTATTCTTTGAAAAGTGTATTCATCCACGCCCGCCAAGTGTTTGTTGATTTAATTGAATGGACTATGAAACATTTTGGGGGACTCTAATACTTTTCAGGGTGATTAGTAATACTTTTGCTAGGAACTACTAATACTTTTCAAGAACAAAACGAAATAATTTTTAGGGGAATTACTAGATAATTTTTTGGAGGACTACTAATATTTTTTAGGGGAAAACTGATATTTTTAAGGAGAACCACTAAAATACTCTCTAGGAAATTACTAATACTTTTTCGAGAAACTACTAATAATTTTCCGAAGGACAGCTAATACTTTTTAGATGGACGTCTAATACTTTGAGAAGGACTATTAACATTTTGGGAGAAAAAATTAATTATATTCAGGGAAACTACTAAAATACTCTCCAGAGAAGTACTAATACGTTTTCGAGAAACTACTAATACTTTTTTGAGGGACTGCTAATACATTTCGGGAGTATATTCAGGAGAAATACTAAAATACTCTTCAGGAAACTAATAATATATTTGAGAAGAACTGCTAATACGTTTTAGAAGGACGGCTAATACTTTTCAAAATGACTATTAACACCGCTGGTCCGTGAAAACTACTAAAACACCACTGCTAATATTACGGAAATGCCACTGGGTCCGCGGGTCAAATCTGTCTAACAGGTCGGACCCGTTAGACGGTCTGACAGGAGCTTTTGTGTTAAATGTATGGGGTAATTATAAAATTAGCCCTAGTCATTACACACACACAAAAAAAACCTAGTTATCTTTTAAAAAATACATATACCGGCCCCATCAACATGTGCTACTACTTTATAAAGTGTGGTTACGTTATTCCTATATATATTTTTTGTTTTTTTTTTCGTGTTAGCTTTATTAACAAGTGGCAATACTGTTACTTTACAATTACAATTCATATCATTAATTTGTTATATATTTATACATTCTTGTAGGTATTGGATACTCCGTATTGTGTAAGATCTACAAAACAGAAAAAACTACGTTGCAACAAAAAATCACGAAGTTTCCAAGGCTGATGATCGACAGAGCCCTAATCCAGTGGCCATAGTTTTATCACAAAACGTGTTAGAGAGCCAAGAAGAGTCCACTCCAAGTAATTATGTTGATTGGGATGATGCTATGATTAACGACTTATGGAATAAGCCTGGTGATGATAACGTGTTAGAGAGCCAAGAAGAGTCCATTTGGAGTACTTATATATGTTGATTGGGATGATGATATGATTAATGATTTATGGAATAAGCCTGATGATCGAGAGAACTCTAATCCGGTGGCCATAATTTCATCAGAAAACGTGTTCCAGAGCCAAGAATTGTCCATTCGGAGTACTTGCGTTGATTGGGATAATGTTATGATTAACGACCTATGCAATAAGGTTGATGATCAAGAGAACTCTAATCCAGTGGCCATAGTTTCATCAGAAAATATGTTGGAGAGCCACGAAGAGTCCATTAGGAGCAATTATGTTGATTGGGATGATGCTATGAATAATGACATTCCATTATCTTATCAGTTTATGGAATTAGAGTTTCCATCTTTAGATTATGTAATTAGTCCACTAGAGTAGTCTTAGTTCGTTTTCTTTTCCAAACTTTTGTCATTATCCATGTTGATTAATTTGAAGAGTTAGGCTTAGTTTTAGTTTCTTGCCATTTTCATGTACATGTAAATTTTTGGAATTCAATAAACAGCTTCATGTACATATATATATATTTGGAATTCAATAAACAAGTAGGGGTATATATGTGCCAACTGCCGGTGTTAAACACAATAAGATCCATCAATTTAGTTTGTTGCATGTGTCATTGGATGTCAAAATCGCCACTGAATTGGATGTTTTTATTTTATTTTTAATTGTTAAGCAAATATTAAAGTTTGGTTTCTTTCATAGTATGCAGGACCTATGAATAGAGCTGATTTAACAGATAAGTCTCAAACGAGTTTCTACAACGATGCTAGCCAATATAACAGAGGACAAGAATTGCTTCAAAATCCTCCCAAAAATGTCTTCACGAAGAGAAGGTCTCTTATAGGATACAATTCGGATCCAAATCCATACCCACCAGTTAATTTAAAAAAAAATGCTCCAGCGCTCTGAATGAGCTAGCCGCGAATCAAACCCGGGTCTGTACTATGGCAAGATACTATTCCACCAGTAAACTACTAGTGTCTGTTGTGTAATTTCAGTATAACCATGAATATAACTCATTCCTTTCAAAAAAAAAATGAATATAACTCATTCATAAATTATTACAAATTTTCAAAGCTCGTCATATTTATTTTACTTCTTCACTGTATTAAAGAATGTGATATTTTATCTGAAAAACTGATATTTTATCTCATAAAAGTGTTATTTTAACTATTGTCTAATATATTTTTCCTTCTTAGATGTACTGAATTCCTAATATGTGGCTATATTAAATAACACGATATTTTATCTCAAAAAATGGATATTTTTACTTATAAAAGTGTTACTTTAACTATATCATATTTATTTTTTATTTTTCGTTTTTTCCTTCATTCCTAGATTGTGACTATATTAAAAACAGGATACTTTATCTCAAAAAATAGACACTTTAGCGTATAAAAGTGTTACTTTAACTCTGTATATATATATATATATAATTATTACTTTAACTCTATCATATTTATTATTCATTTTTCTTTGTATTTAATTCATAATATGTGACTATATTAAAAAACGTGATACTTTATTTAAAAAATAGTTATTTCTACTCTTAAAATATGATATTTTGTCTCAAAAAATATATATATTTACTCATAAAGGTGTTACTTTAACTCTGATATATTTATTTTCCCTTCACTGTAAGGTAATCATAATATGTGGCTATATTAGAAAATTTGATACTTTATCTAAAAAAATCGATACTTTTTTTCTCATAAAACTGTTACTTTAACTGAGGAAGGAAAACAGGAAAAAAAAAAAAAAAAAAAAAAAAGGAGCAGGTGGCTTTGACCCGCGGACATGGTCAACAGGATCCACGGGTCAGTAGGATCCGTCTTACGGATTTAGACCCGTAAGACGGTCCTATATGAGTTTTTGCCATTCACGAATGTTTTAGCAACGAAAGATTAATATTTATTATTAATCAAGTTTATATATATATTGGTCGCCTTAATTTGTTTTTTCTTGATATTAGTTTCATTTGAGTTCTAGTTCTTGCATGCATGGTCCTAATTCATTGTGATGATCTATAAAGATTTATAGCATGTGCGGTTCTTGGACGTTCTTGGTTCTTGGTTATTGGTTCTTGGCGCCTACTCATTCCCCACACCATTTCTATCCCTTATCGAGTCGAATATAAATATATTCTATTCGTATTCGCCTTATTTACAGAATATTTTTATCCGAATTCTTTTAATATTCAAATACAAAAACTGATAGGAACAACCTTAAGGCACTAATCTCATTGGCCGTTATACTTGGTTTATTAAAGAGATTGTCAACTATCCCACAAATATATTCGAATATATTTCAAATATGAATAATAATCAGTGTTATTGTATTTGAATATTAAAAGATTTCGAATAAGAATATTTTGTAACTCGTGAATACGAATAAAATATATTTATATTTGTCTCGGTCTGATTCGTTTACATCCCTAGTTGGGGGCTTAGGGCTGTAATGTTTTACAGAGTTCAGTAAGGGAGAGGAAGAAACAGTGGGGAATAACAGTGGAAAAACAGTGGCGGGGACTTAAATGAAGTAGAAATGATGAAACTTTGCTAGAGAAGTTGGTTTGACCTGCGCCAAAAAAAAAATCAATTTGTGTAGGCGCTAATGCTCATAGCGCCTACCTTTATACTGAGTATTTTTAAAGAAGTTGTCAAATACCCCACAAATGTAATTTTATTGAATATTTACAATATTCAGTCAAAATAAGATACGTGGGTTTCTCTTCTTTAGTTTTCTTTTTTTCTCTCGCTTCTTGTTTGTCCAATAAATTTAATTAATTTCTCCTTGTCACTCGCGTTATAGATACACATGTTTATTATTTGATAATGTTTTATTTATATGTTTAAAAGAATAAATCATGAAATATTCAGCCTGTTATTTTAAATTTTATTATGTACGTACTTTTATAATTAAAAAAATGATGATCATCATATAATTAGGATTTTTTTCCTAATTACACCAAACCTCATGGGTAGTTTTGTAATTATCCATTATTAATATCATGTATCACTATGTATATTAATTTGTTCTTCCTAGTCTTTTGTATTTTTAGAGTTATTAACAATAAATACTCAATTTCTCCTACAGATATACTTGGAGAAAATGAATTGTACATATTTACTGAGAGGAAGAAAATAAGTACTAATAGCACGCAAATAGACAAACCCCAAATGGATATTGGAAGTCTACCAGTACTAGTGATAAACCCATCAGACACCATGGAGAGGAAGTTGGATATTGTAAGGCTTTGGTTTATTATTACAAGGATAAATCTTCCAAAGATAAGAAGACCAATTGGATTATGCATGAGTACACGCTACGGACTCCCTCAGACACTGATGAGGCTAAAAAGGTTCGTGTACAAGTTTATATATGTGTGTGTCTTATTTTATTGTATTTTTATATAAAGTTGACCATGACTTTTTTGCAAATTTATATATTACTACAGATACAAAATACTTTGGTTCTTTGTCGAATCCATAAAAATAAAAAAAGCTACAAATCAAGGGATGAAGAGGTTACCGAGGATGCATGATGCAAGGAGCTATTCTGATAATTTGGATGTTCTCAAGAATAGATTTATGAATATGAAATTTCCACCGTTAGGATATGCAAGTAGTTTACTTCATTAATAGATAGGAAACTTTTAGATTAGAAAATATATGTAAAGTTAAGTTAGATTTAGTTTAAAGTTTCTTCATTTTTGTTGAAATTGCAGGTCAGGCTTAATATGTAAGTCCTTTTTTGAAGTTAATAAATAGGTAGAGGTCTATGCCATACCCTCCGCCTAGACACATGCGGCATTATATATTGCCTTAATAGTTATTTTTCTTCAATATTGGTTTGTCCAAATAAACAATATATTGATCCCTTTGTAACAACACTAATCCCAGTTATAAGACAATTGTCAT